>VUJU01002620.1:0-34942 GCA_009835225.1 Aphis craccivora
TATTTTAAAATGCAAAGTTTTAAACTAGTACCTACCTATAACAAAAATTAAATTGTTTGATTGTTTTATATTATCAATAAACTATATAATATATTGGACTTAACTACTTAAATAAAAAACCTAAACAGCTATAACAGGTAGATATTTAGTTTTTTTATATTTTGTGAAAATAGCAAGAGTCTTGCAAGAGTCTTGCACAAGACCGAGACCAAGACCAAGACTGAGTTTGCAATACCAAGACCAAGACCAAGATTAAGGTAGTTACCCAAGACCAAGACCAAGACCAAGATTTTGAAAGTCTTGGTCTTGGTCTTGTTTTGATCATCACTATATTCGGCGGTTGCGATGAAATAACATCAATTACTATGAGACATGTCTCATAACGCAGCATTGATTAAACTGCAATTATGTAGATAGATACACCATCGCCGCGAGTATGTTACTCCGATTTTAATAAATATAATTATGTATTTGAAAGCAATGTTAAAATAATATATTCTATGTATGTGCGTGGATAAGCATTTTAAATAAATTAAAAAAAAATTTAGTTAGAAAATAATATCTATTCGATATCATTAATTATATTGTAAATTATTATTGAAGTTATATACAAGTACTTGATTATAATATATATTTGGTAATTGTTAAAAATATAAGCGTTATCGGTTTAAATTTAAAAATTTTTAATACCTACAATAGAAAATTTATAAAATAAAATAAATTATAATAGGTATACGTTAAGTGTACTTAGGTACCTAATGCTGAATGTGTAAAACAAAAAACTGATCGTTATAAGTTTTTTTTTTTTTTTTAACGTGACAATTAGAAATCTCGGATAATAATTTATTATAAATGATTTTGTATAGGTACTGTAATATTTAAATAACGTTGTTTTAGTGACTTACAATATATACCTATTCCTAACTTTGATAGTGTAATTAAAAATATATTATAATGCACAATATTATGATCTATACGACTATACTGTAGAAACTATTTTAGAATCCATGATTTAATTAGAAATTTTAAAAAATAATACTTTTGTAATTTTGAAAAATGTTATCTTTAAATATTTATAAAAAACGAACTATGATTAATATTTATTCAACATACAAAATTGAAAAAAAATTTAATATGAAAATGTTTATAATAACTATTATAAGGAGCAAAAATTGTATTATATTATCTAAGAAGAACTGTAATATTAATATTTGGTCTGAAGTTACTGAATTACAATAAAATAACATTTTTTCAAAATTTATATAATTAGGGTTAATAAATATTTCAATTTTTCCAAAAATTTTTTAGTTTTTTTCGAGTATTTGATCAAAAATACCCCTGCAAAGTTAAAATAAAATTATTTTCACCTCTTCAAAAAAAATAATAACAGACAAAAAAAAAATTATATTTTTTATAAACTACATTCATCGATCCGCTCAGAATCTAAAAATATACATTACCAGGTACCTTATTATTTTGTATTTGTTTAAAATAATATAATATACTGCAATATTATAATAATTATTATCAATTACAATCATAATTAATAAGTGTTAACCATAAATTACCAGTGTAATTTACCTTACTGCAATCAGTTACTAATCCCAAACGTCCCAAACAATACTATAACTGGATGTCTACCTATACATAACACACAAAATATAGGTACCTACTATATTTTAACTGATTACTGCTGTTAAGTTATAGTTAAATAATAACGATATCGTCGATATCATAAATCTTGGCTCGTTATTCAAAAGTTATTCCAGTACTATTAATATAATATTATCTATCTATTTAACTGTACGTCACTACTATATTGATTCAAAACGAGAAAATTGTTTGTGAAATTCTGAAATTGGGTCACTAATTTTGACACTGCAAACTAATTCATCTTTCAGTTCTATCACTTCATAATACATTATATATCAAATTGCATGGCTTATAGTAATAGTCATTTTCTGAAAATAGTTAAAATTTCATATAACCTGCCTACCTAATTGAATATCAATATCTCTCTAGTGAGTTATATATTATTGAAGCGTAATTCAAAATTATTTACGTATTTGCTTTTTTTAATTACCTACACATGATTTCTTATGGTGAAGGATATATTATAGGTATACCCAGGGTCACAGACACGCATTATTTTAGGAGGGGGCAAGCTCTAATTTTACCGCCCCTCTTTCCACCACTCAGCCATCATGACTCAGCTATATTTTTCAGCCCCTAAAAATTTGCGGCCCGGGGCAAAAGACTCCTCTAGCCCCCTAGCTTCGGCCCTGGGTATGCCTACATTTCTTGATAATATCCTTGTGAAGTATTTACCATTTTTAAACATAATAGCTAAAATATATTAAGTTCCTTTTTATAATATGAATCATGAATGCACTCTATAAGAGTTCGAATAGTAAATACTTTTCAGTACCTATTTTATAATATAAACGTATTACTCTTTGCACTTATTATATTTTTTAATATTTTTAACAGCTAAACACTTTCAAAATTAAATTTTTTTAAATCAAAATTGGCACTTCCCCCCCCCAAGCGACAAATTTAATTATATTTCTTTAAACCAAAACGTGTATATTTTATATTAAAATCACTTTAGCGATTCCTATAATAGCTTGATTTTGTAAAGACTCTAGACGATTCTCATTGATATTATTATTTAAAAATAATAATATAAATAAATACTTTAAAAAAAAAAATTCCGTTTTAATTTGCACCCTTGAATGAAATCCTAGCTACGCCCATGAACAGTTTATTTACACTGTACCTACACTCATTAAATATATATTAATAATTATAGTTAATATAATATTTGAAGACGTACTTATGTATAAATGGATGTGAGCGTTGGTCCAATCTCCAGTGAAAAATAGTTGAAACAAAATAATTATGTTATTGTTATTACTATTATTTTAAATATCGGTGAACGCTAGTGACAGTCTAATTAAATCTCTGACGGTTGAAATATTATTATAATCTATGTCGATATTTCAATAAAATGTAATTATTAATGGTACCTATTATTTGGAGAAAAAATAAATACTAATTATCATAATTATTTTTAACTAATATGATATTCATACCAACCCATATATGTTTATTTACGACCCTCCCGGCACCAATATTCAATTATCAATGGAATATAAATGTATATAATATTATATCATTAGTATTCAGTATCATTTATGACAAATATAGGTACCTATAACAAATTTTTTTCGAATAGGATACATGAGTTTAATACTTTAATTTATTTTTATTTATATTTTATCGATTATTTGTAAAGTTTTATGTATTCAATACCAGAAATAATCATAAAAAGTTTATTTATAATTTAATATTTTGATAAATATCAGGCTTATGAAAATATTTTGAGAATACAGCATACTGTCTGGACATATTAGAATATTACCAATTGAATATAAATTCAGGAGCCGATATTATGGCTATTTTATGTTACCGGGAATTAAATTTAAGCGCCCAAAATTTTTTTGCTCGCTTTGCTCGGAATGTATTTATAAAACAAGTGTATATTCTTACTCTCATATTAAAACCTTCTCTGTGATGTTCTTTTTAATTTAAAAAAATTGCACGACGATTGAATAAGTAGTTTCGAAGTTTATTCCGAACAAAAAAAAAGCGACTTCATTTTATATAGTAGTATAGAAGTGTATATTCTTACTCTCATATTATCTTATTTTTTTTATAAAAGTATTCAGTCATGATTAATACCTTAATTTTTTTTTATGTAGAGCACTTTAAGTCACAACCTTATTACTAATGTCAATTGTCAATGCTATAGATATCATTAATTATTATCTTTTGTGTATAATTTAAATATTATGCCCCTTTCACAGAATTTATTTATTTTTTATTCTTCTAGTCTTTAGAGTCAAATTGTTCATAATCTTTATTAGTATTTGATGCTGTTGATCAAATTTTTATTCATCATTTTCATTAGCATGCTTCATAAGCATTAAAAAACTAGTAAATAGACTATAGGCTTTTAAAATAAAAATATTGTATTTAAGTTTTAAAGAAGTTTAAGAAACCAATCGTAATGCATTGAATGTTGAAATTAAAAGAGCATAAACGACAATCATCAAATTTGTTTCTTAACACAAAACTCAAATTTCATAGTGGTTACATATTAATTAATAAATTAACAAACAAAAAATAATTTACTTCTACCTAGTAAATTTAATTTAAAAATACCAAACCTGCACTTATAGGCTATATATTTCAAACCATATTATAGATTCAATTTTTGATTTTTTTTTTATGTTTGATTATTATTTAAAATTTAATTAAAAGTAAAATACTAAAATAGGTATTATTTTTTTATACGTTTATGGTTTATCTCTTTTTATCGGCTTATCACTAATTAGCTATGTTCGTTATCATTTATCACGTTAATATCAGACTATCAGAAATTCAGAGCATTTATACCTGACAACGTGCATGTTTGCGAGACGTTCCGATTTTCCGACGTCGTCTACTCGTGACTTGTGCTATCGTGCCTCGTACAGACGTTGACAGTTTAAATTCGATTATTACAACTTGAACTGCCAGCAAGTGTTTTACTCCTATGATATAGAACTTACAGCATTAGTGTAATCAGTCATGGTATGTTTCGATTATATTAAATTACTGGATGTTTTTCCGTTTTTATAACTAGACATTTTGTAAATTTTATAGACCGAAACCCGTAAAGGCACCGTCAAGGTAGAGTACCTGCGACAGATTGAAAAGGAGATACAATGTCAATGGCATGAACAGAAGTTACATGAAAACAATGCACCACCGTCCACGAACACCAAGAGGAACGGTGATGATAAATATTTGGCTACATTTCCTTTCCCATACATGAATGGCAGACTACATTTAGGACACACATTTTCCCTTTCGAAATGCGAGGTATTTTGATTGTTCTTAATTTCTTATGTTATTTAAATGAGTAAAAAACATAAAATTAGTGTCAAATGTCTTGCTTTTAGTTTGCAGTTAGATATCAACGTTTAAAAGGCAAACAAGTTTTGTTTCCATTTGGTTTCCATTGTACGGGTATGCCTATCAAAGCATGTGCTGATAAATTAAAATGGGAGATTCAAACATTTGGCTGTCCTCCATGCTTTCCAGATTCAGATGATGAAGAAATAGAAATTGAAATAAATACAGATATTATTAAGGACAAGAGTAAAGGAAAAAAGGTTAATATTACAAGTAATTAAATATGAATAAAACTTGTAAATTTCATTAGCGGAAATTGTTGTATAGAGTAAAGCAATTGCAAAAGGCAGTAAAGCAAAATATCAATGGCAAATCATGAAAAGTTTGGGTTTTGAAGATGATGAACAAATACGAAGTTTTGAAGATCCTTTGACGTGGTTAAATTATTTTCCTCCGTTAGCTGTCAAGGATCTCAAAAGTATTGGTATTCATGTAAGCATGTTAAATCAGATCTCTGTTCAATTTCTATTATCTTACAGCATTTTGATTTTGATATTTAGGTTGATTGGCGCAGAACGTTTATTACTACAAATGAAAATCCATTTTTTGATAGTTTCGTTCGTTGGCAATTTTTACGTCTTCGTGACAATAATAAAATAAAATTTGGAAAAAGGTATACTGTTTTTTCACCAAAAGATAACCAACCGTGCATGGACCATGATAGAGCCAAAGGTGAAGGCGTTGGTCCTCAAGAATATACTTTAATTAAAATGAAACTAGTTCAACCCTATCCTGAAAAACTCAAATTCACAAAAAAGTATTAACATATTATTAATATTGCATAATATATTAACAATAAATATTTAATTTACAAATTAACTGTTCAGGTCTTTAAAAAATAAACCAGTATTTTTAGTTGCTGCTACTTTACGACCAGAAACAATGTATGGTCAGACCAATTGTTGGGTTCACCCAGATTTGGAATATGTTGCTTTCAAATTAAAAGATGAAAATATTTTCGTTTGTAGTGAAAGAGCTGCAAAGAACATGTCATATCAGGGGTTTACAACAAAAAATGGGGAATATGAAATTATCACCAAACTAAAAGGACAAGTAATTTTAATCAATAATCCACTTTTATTTTAATAGTTGTGTCACTTAACCATATTTTAGGATATTTTAGGTGCCAAGTTGAATGCACCACTTAGTTTTAACGACATTATATACACCTTACCAATGTTATCAATTAAGCCTGATAAAGGTACTGGAGTTGTTACAAGTGTTCCTTCCGATTCACCAGATGATTATGCTGCTTTAACTGATTTAAAAAAAAAACCTGCATTCCGTGAAAAATATTATATTACTGATGAAATGGTTCTTCCATTTGAACCTGTGAGTAATTGTTAGATTTTAAATACAATCAATAAATATTTTTTTCATGACATCTATAAATTATATGTAATAATATAATTTTTTTAGATACCTATTATTGAAATCCCAGACTTTGGAAATTTATGCGCTGTTACAGTGTACAATGAATTAAAAATACAAAGTCAAAATGATAAAGACAAATTACAAATAGCTAAAGAGAAAGTTTACTTAAAAGCATTCTATGAAGGGGTAAATTTTTATTGAGTTAAATTAGATAGAATGTTTGTTATTTATATTAATTTCAAATTTTAGGTACTAATTGTTGGCGAATTCAAAGGGCAAAAGGTTCAAGATGTTAAGAAAGCTTTACAAAAAAAACTTACAGACTCCAAAGAAGCTGTTATCTATTATGAACCCGAAAAAACCATAATGTCTAGGTATTTTAAATATTTTGATTTTGCAATTTCAGAAATATATATTTTTAAATAATTGATATTTTATAGATCAGGCGATGAATGTGTTATTGCTTTATGTGATCAATGGTATTTGGATTATGGTGAATCAGAGTGGAAAGCAGCTGCAGAGTTGGCATTAAAGAATATGAATACTTATCATGAAGAAGTAAGAAAAAATTTTACATCGTGTTTAAACTGGTTACACGAATATGCCTGTTCTAGAACTTACGGATTAGGTAATGAAATCATATTTTTTTATCTTTTACTTAAATTCCATTTATCAAAATAATCTTACTATATATTTAATTATAAAAGGAACAAAATTGCCATGGGATGAATATTGGTTAATTGAGTCTTTATCTGATTCTACTATTTATATGGCATATTATACTGTAGCTCATTTTCTACAAGAAGGTACATTCAAAGGAGAAAATGGTAACAGTTACAATATAAAGTGAGTCAATGTAAATAAATAATAATCAATATTAGATTAATGTTAAATGCTAATTGTCAATAATCAAAGGAAAAATGTATTGTTATTTGAATAACAAGTTCTAAATTTACAAGATACTTATACTTGTTTTTGAAATAATCAATCTATAATATTTGCACTTTAGGCCAGAAGAGATGACTCCAGAAGTTTGGGATTATATATTTTTAGATAATAAAAGTTATCCTAAACAATGTAAAATTAATAAAAAATATTTGGATATTATGAAAAATGAATTCGAATATTGGTATCCAGTCGACTTACGATGTTCTGGTAAAGATTTAATTCAGAATCATTTAACATTCTTTATATACAACCATTGTGCAATTTGGGCAAAAAGGCCAGATCTTTGGCCAAAGAGTATAAGAGCAAATGGACATTTACTATTAAATTCAGCCAAAGTAAATTGATGTTTTTATATTTTTAAATGTTGATTATTATTTATGTTCTATTTTATTCCAGATGTCTAAATCGGATGGAAATTTTATGACTTTGGAAGAAGCGGTCAATAAGTTTAGTGCTGATGGCATGAGATTTTGTTTAGCCGATGCTGGAGATGCAATTGAAGATGCAAATTTTGTTGAAAATATGGCTGATGCAGGTATTTAATTTTTTAATATTTTGATGAATAGGTATTAAACTATTTTGTATTTAATAAAGACTAATCATTTTATAGGTATTTTAAGATTATATACATTTATTGAATGGGTTAAAGAAGTACTAGCTTCAGAGGCTACACTTAGAAATGGACCAACCGATTCGTTTACAGATACTGTATTTATGAGGTAACGAAAAGCCTTACTTTCTATTTATTCTATTTTATTAAAATACTTTAAGATAAATTGTTCATCAAAAATATTTTTATCTAGTGAAATAAATCTTAAAATTCAACAAACTGGTGAATATTATGAAAAACTTTTATTCAAAGAAGCTTTGAGAACTGGTTTCTTTGAATTACAAGCTGCCCGTGATAGGTATCGTGAACTTTGTGGTAATCCAGAGCTTGGAGGTGAATGTATGCACAAAGATTTGATACTCCATTTCATCAAGATTCAGACTATTTTGTTAGCTCCAATTTGTCCACACGTCTCTGAACATGTTTACCAGCTATTAGGAAACGTAATTTTTTTAAAACTTTATTTTTTTTTTTATTTTTTTTATGATAAGGTTTTTAATTTAATAGAAGGATAGTGTTGTCAAAGCAAGTTGGCCACAAGCCAATGAAGTTGACCATAAGCTACTTCAAAGTGGTGAGTACTTGATGGAAGCAGCACATTCATTTAGACTTCAACAAAAAAATATTTTAAACATTGGAGCGAAAAAAAATCCAGCCAAAGCCAAAGTGGTGGAAAAACCGACAAAAGCCATTGCATGGGTTGCTAAAACATTTCCCCCGTGGCAAACGACAATACTGGAAACGATGAAACAACTATATTCGGTATGTAACAATTATTAGTTTGTAGGAGATTCTAGGGAAAGCCCATCAGGATGTTAGTCTTTCTTTTAAGATAATTTCAAACTGTCTGTTTTCAAGGAGTTCATTATATGGGAATACCTTTTAGTGATTACATATAAGTTGTATGTTTTTGTGAATAGTGCAATGATTAGTATGGGTGCAGAACTATCATGACAAAAAGCTTTCGTACGCAAAAGTAATTGTCAGTGAATAAAAGTTTTTATTCAAATTATGAACATTTTTTATGTTTTATCAATTTATAAATTAATTGGATACACTTTGGAAACAGATCTAAATTCTCTATTAATTTTTCTTTAAAATTCCTCGCACATATTTACTAATTTATTAAATTGCATGTAATAATATTCCAAATTTCTGAAATGTTAAGATCTCATAATCAAATTTAGGTGAGCTTTAAAAATTGGGTAGGTTTTACTTGGATACGCTTCATCAGAAATTTAAATCTGTTTTCAAAAACCTTATTACATTACAAGTTTACGGTACAATAAACAAAAGACTAGTATGTTATGGTCTATAACTAAGAATAATTTATCATCCACTTAAAAAGACGTTACATACTCGTTTGTTGTCCCCGAATTACAAAAGTATAACACATTACATGGAATTTTTGGAATTTGCATTTGCTAAACCAGTTTTAAATTGATAGTTTTGATATTAGAACGAATTGATCTCTAATTAAATACATAGGTATTTGAAATTAATATCTATGATTGAACTTCGATTTTTACATTATTTTAATTTATTAATTTTTAATTAATCAATTTTAAACGTTATACGCAGAAACATTAATTTAGATATAAATAATTAAGGGAGGCGGCTCAATAAAAATCCAAAAATTTGTTATCTTAATTGTCGTTTATAATTTGTTTACATGTGTTTTATAGCTACATAATAGGTACTGTCTGTATTTATAAACCGAGTATAGACTAAATAACTTGAGTATTTTACTAAAGATTCCATATTGCAGTAGGTTTAGTAGGTATATAACGTATAGGTACGTCTAATGGTGTGAAGGCCACGGGCCTTTATATAGGTATTTTTATTGTGTATAATAAGATAAGTTATATTTCAAACATAAGATATTCGTGTATGCAGGAAAACGGCAATATCTTGCCAGACAATAAGGCCATTTCGTCTGCTTTGGGTAAAAAAGATTCACTGAAAAAGTATATGAAACGAGCTATGCCATTCGCACAAATGGTGAAAGAGAAATTGATCAAGGTGGGCGATTCTGCTTTCAACATCAAATTAGATTTTGACGAAAAGCGCGTTCTCGAAGTGAACAGAACCTATCTAGAAAACACTTTGGATGTTAGTATTTCATTTTATTTTGTACACATTTCGCTCGCCTCGCAACAAAATATTTTTGTCATTTTTAGTTGGAACATTTTGAGATTAAATACTCTGACAGTAACGAAGCCCCTGAAAATATACGTAACGAATGTTGTCCGGGAGAACCGTATATTACGTTTTTGCCTCCGGACTCATCATTAAATCTTCTCATCGTCAATCCACAGCCGCAAAAGGCGTTTTTCAAACGGGAACTTGCCGTTTACGATGGTGACACAGTCGATAAGTTGATCAAGAGGCTGAAAAAAGTAGATCTAAAACTGAGTAAGTACATAATTACTACGTTTATATAATTAAGATGATGTTCATTGCAGAGGAATCAAAATAGGGCAATCACTAAGTTTAAGTCACATGTGTAAACGTGTTATTGTAGGTATAATATTATAATCTTTTTCTTTCTTGTTTGAACCGATGACGCTGCAGGAATTGCTTTGGCATTACTTTTGCGGCGGCGCCATCATTTATTTGAATAAAATACAATACATCATTAATATTGGGGGAAGACGGGGACAATCTCCCTGACTTGCTCAAAAAACTGAGAAATTCTAAGATTTATAAAAGATCAAAACATTCAGTTATTCACGAGGTTATTCATGTAAATAAATAATTTAGAAAACAAAATCAATTGTTTTTTGCAATATTAATTGAGAATGTAATTTTTTCACATTTCTTATTAACTTATGGACGGCGCTCCTGATCAATCAAATAGAGTTTAAACAGTGAAATCAGTTTGACTCTTTATGAACATCAACTAACTACATATTATTATATTATATTATATTATAACATCCAAACTAATCCACAAAATATAGTGATTTAATAATAACATAATTAATTCATACCCACAACACTTTTTGGTTGACCAGCATCCAACAAGATAAGTTTATGGAGATACAAAGATCCTGTTTTGGGACCAAGGTTGATACCTAATTACTGTCAACCGACAGAAAACAGCATTATGATGACATCAGAAACAAAATTTTTTATCGATACTGAAAAGAAAATCATTGGATATGTTGACAGCCAGTTGAAAAAACAACCGCTTGGAGATGGCATAATCTATCTTGTTCAGTAATTAAGTTGTGTCATGTATGTTCTGTTTTATATTAATTTAATTAAAAATTTGTTGTTCTGGCTACTGACTAATTTAGTAGTCACAAGGAATACATGTTATCAATAGTAATGCTTCCTACCTTCCTTTTCTTACTTTATGGGGAGAGGAATTCATAACGAGTACATTACTATGATAATTTATTGAACATAATAAATATATTTCATATTGCATTCAGTAAAAATGTTTTTCATTATTTAAACGTTGATATAATTTAATACTTTTATCATATTACTTTTAATTTATTAGAACAGTTAAGTTAAACGTCTTTATACATTGTAATTGATGGTACTGTACAATTATTACGCTTCAATATATAATACACATCACTAATCATAAAAATAATTATACTTGTGCAATATTATTTTCATTTTATAAAAGATCAACACTATTGAAACAAAACTTGTAAGTCAAAGTTACTTGAAATATATCATTAACAATCACGGTTTCCATGTTTACAGTTAGCCAATATTACGTGCATTTTTCTATACCTGGAAAGAATTTGATAATTTTTCAGCTTTATTAAACCTATTTAAATAAATTTGTTTTTACTACAACTATTTAGATTCGAGAAACAACTGAACTAAATTCAATATTTTTGATTTTCTTGTTAAATTGACAAACAAAATAATATTTTTAATGTGATCGATCAAACAAATGAAAATTGAAAATAGAACTGTATATTTATAACAAAATAATGTACAGCATTTTGACTAAGATAATATATTTTAAAAAAAATTCATACACGTCAAATGTTGGTAACTTTCGAGTAATAATTAAAATGTAATAAGTTTGTATTCCCTCAAGAGCTTTCCAAAAAAAATGTCATAACATATAAAAAAGTAAAAACTGTTCACGACAAATATTTTAATTAATAATATACTTTGTGTAACATTAAATACAAAATTAAAAAAAAAAAAAAAAATGTCAACTGATAACTAATGAATAAAAATATTCATAACAACTTAGATCTACAAAGCCCTGACATATTATAGTCATGATGTATATATATAATAACAAATATAAAATTATTTTTCTAGATTTTCTTTGTATCTTAAACATAAATTTTAAACTTTTTCAGTTATAAATCAGAGTTATTGAACTCTAAAAACCATGAAAAAAATTATTATATTATTTTTTATAAGTTAAATTATCGCCCATTTTGGAAAGACCCTCGAGTCTATTATTTAGTAAATAAATATAATAATAAATCATAATTCATAATATTACAACACATAGGCATATGGTAGTATTGATAATAATAATAATAATAATAGTAATAAAAACAATAAAAAGTTGTGAAAAATAAATAGTTACAACATACAAAACTATCACATTTCGTTTCAATTCAACGATAAGACCACAAATACATATTATTTTCACATTAGTGATTTGGGATACTTAAAGAAATTTCATTATAATATAAATATATATAAAAAGGAAAATATTAACTACTATAATGAAAAAATAATAAATTAACTTTAACAATGGATAAGAAATGTTTGTATTTTAAAATGTTTTTTAAGACTGTTGATTATTGCAAACAAGCTTGGACTTTTTCTATCCATTCTTGGGCTGTTGTCATATCACTAGCAGAGAAGTTGTAAGTTCTTCTGTTTGTACGCAACTAAAGGTGTTTTTTTAAAAAAAAAACATTGTATATTATATACATTATACAGTATATAGGTTAAAAAAAAAAAAAAATACTTACATCAAAGAAGGATTTATCGTCAGTTTTTTTAGGTGCTCCTGGTGTTGGGTTGGCTTGAGACACAGACATTACTTCAGCAAGATCTAAATTTGACAAATTAAAAATATGTTAGTTTTCTCTTACCAAAATTCGAATAAAATAAAATCAAACATAAAATAATTGACAATCAACTAATCATTATTACATATCAAAATGTTATTTATAAGCTGATTTTGAGAACAATATTTTAATTATAATATATTATTTTATTTTTAGCCTAAATATATTTTTATTCTATATTATTGATAATTTTTTTCACATATATTTTGTACTAACATCTCGATACAAAATTGATATCAGAGACAAATTATTAACTATCGTCTATCATAAAATGTATTTAAACAGTTTACCATGCAGAGATATGGCTAACAAGAGGTAAAAATTATAAGTAAATAAGCATGTATATTTTTATTAAATAAAAAAGTTTTTCTCTATAATATAAAACTTTTTTTTTTTTGTAATAATTAGTTAATAAAGCATACATATTTAAGAATTGTTGGTAAATTGACACATATTTTTAGGTTTTTTTAGTTGAAGCATATAAATCCACTCTAATTATTAAAATGAATATTTATTTTTTTACAGTAAAATATAACATAATAGGAGGATAAAATTTTAGTGATCTTTGACTGCCAATAATAACCACACTCTATTATTTAATATATTGTTAAAAACAATGCCCACAATACAAACTACAATAATACATTTACCTATATATCCTTTGCAATGAGAATCATCCATAGAGTCATAATACCTCAGTTGATGTTTTATTGAGTCCAAAACAAACCAACGTTGTTTCCACGCTTTTAAGAGAGCCCCGCGTTTGTATAAATAACCTTCGTGAGTCCTGTTCTCAGCAACATTTGATGAGAACTGCTCATAATATTGTTGGTGGATTCCATTCATATCTATAACATTCCATGGGTTAAGTAATTTTATATAAATTCATAAAATAAAATGGTAAGATTATAACTAATTATAACTCACTTGAATTCACTGAAGTCGTTTCACCACATGTTCTATTGGCATTTTGATTAGTTAACGTTCTGTCTGCAACGGCCTTATATTTAGTACAGCTTTTAGGTACATTTTCTGAACATTTTTCATGACAGCTATAACCACAATCACAACATCTCATACCAGTCTGAAAATATTTTAAAAGCAAATAGATATAATGATATGATTCGGACATATTAATTATTTTAACTTAATTTTAATTAAATTAAATTAAAGTATAATAAATATTATATAATTATAAACAAAAATAAACAATATTTACAAAAAAATAATTTATTTTTCAAAATATCTAGTAAATGAAAATAAAATATCATATTTTATGCAGTTAATAATAAATAAAATAAAAGTAACTTGATTTATTTAGGCAGGTGCTTAGAAAATTGTAAAAAAATGCTATTTGACTGAAATTTTTAAAAATAGTAACAAATTGGAATAATAAAAAAATAAAATAAAAATACACAATGGGAATGAAAATCCAAAGGTTTCATGTCAAATGCTATATGTTTATATATAACATACTTTGCTTCTTAAGGCAATAATATTAGTTGAATGATTTTTACAGGGATGGTAACATTAAGAGTAAATAAAGTGAAAATAGCAGGAATAATGAAAGATAATATAATGAAAAAAAGTCTGATATCCAAAATAGAATTTTACAAACATCTACAAACAATAAATACCATTGAATTCATAACAAACATAATACATATTGTACTACAGATAAAATACTGAAAAACAAATAATAATTTTTAATAAAAAATAAATTTTAAAAATATTACTTGTAATAGCTATTGCCAGTTTATAATAATTTAATAGGTAATTAAAAATATTATCGTAAACATTTAATTATTTAAATTTAAATTTTAATGATATAAAAAAAAAAATCTCATTAAATATTTAACTAGCAAAATAATCTAATATTTTTTACAGACTTTGTGTAATTTTGAATAAAAATAACGTAACACTAAAAATTTAGTATAACTAGTTAGCAAAAAATGTTAAATTGAAGATTTCTCTTTATAAATTTTTTTATGTATCATTACAACTTAAGGTGAAATTGATAAATAAATACTAATTACTATTAATACTTAAGTTTTGATATAGAATCAAGATCTATTAAAAAGGTAGGGAAAGAAAACAACACTATTAGATTTTCATGGACCACACATCTAATATTCTAACGAACTTACAAATATTGAATTTACTTTGTTATGCGCATATCAAAAGTAAAAACAAACATCAACATATCACGATCTTAGAACATAATAAAAAATATAATTCTTTTATGATGAATCATACATTAATTTACACAAAATGATATAATGAATAATGATTTTATTTACCTTTACAGGTCCCCAAAGAAGACTAGAACAAAAATCACAGTAGGTAGGAGTAGTAAAGTTATATTTTTCAAAGCGATGTGGATGTGAATGAGGTGGATTCGTATCCGTATTTGAAGTTGTTGTGTTACTTGCTTTACCACGCATAAGAATTTCAATTGTGGATCGTTTGTGCAACAACCGCCCGTGATATCTGACCAGTTGTGTACTAAATGAAGCGTGTCTCTAAAGAGAAAATAATAGTTTTGAATTGAATAAAAAGCTTTTCTAATGATTATTTTTACCTTCAATGATTCTGCAGTAACAGGAATTTCTAACTTGTCCCAAAGTACCTTCCATTTTTGCGGCAAAAGTCCCAGTTCAGTTTCCAATTTATGAATGTCATCCAATAGATTTTTAAATGCGTCTGGTATATATCGCTCTACTATATTATACCTGAGGAATAACAGAAAAAGATAAGTAACAATAAACAATATTGTATTAAATTAAACATATTTTATATAATATTATCAATTAAGAGAAAAAAAAAGTGAAAACTAATACCCAGTTGTAATGACTTTTCGTTGATTCTTATTAGAAATCCCATCTGCTGCTTCAGCTTCTTCTTCTTGTTGCATATCCATTTGAATAATCTCCAAATCGTAACTTGGTCCATGTGCTAATTCTTCGTTCAAATAATATTGCCAAACATTCAAATTGGGCAATGACGACTGTGGTCTGAGCACCTAAACAAGAAAATCATAAACTTAAACAGTTGGATTATAAATTTAATTAAATAGGTTAATAAATATGCCATGGCCAAACATATACCGGTTGTTCAACATTTGGCATGTACATGAAGTTGTAAAATATTGATGTTCGTGCATTATGTTTTTCAATGTAATCAAACACAGATTGTCCCAAATTTGGTACATAGTGAGATGAAATATTATTACCAGCCAAACGACCTCCTACAATTTATTATATACATTAAAATTAAAATATTTACTATAATATGAATTTAAAAGAAATAATAATAATAATACCTGGATAAACAATATCATCATCTGAACCTGTGTCAACACTCTTGTGATGTGATGTCAGCGATCCTCGTTTATCTTCAACAGCAGCCACTCCACATTCTACTCTTTCCAGTTCACAGTCCAACAAAAATGTTCGAAATCGACAAGACACTGAATGATATGCCAAAAATCTCAAATAGTAATCATTGAATTCAAACGACAATGGGAACTGGCCATGAATTTGATGGACAATATCAAGAAATTGTAAGAAGGTTGGTGCAAACCCAGAAGCTTGGGACGCAGTGGCCAGATTACTACGATGACTAAATCGATGACCAAATGCAAGCCATTCTTTTTCAACTAACACCCGGAAACCTTCAATTGTACGATAATATGGGTCCATGCATAATTGTGCAATTGATGACAGTTGACATGTTATGTCCCATCCTTCTTCCAAACACAACATGACTGAAGAACCTTGCACGTCAATCAAATCTACTATAGCCCCAGATAATTGCATAATGTTTCGTAACTGTTGTAACCAGTCTGAGTTTTCAATCATTCTAAATCAATGAAAAATTTACAATATGATCAAAATTAAATCATAGGAAATTTTTTAAAAAATATTAATTATTCCAAGTCAATTCTACTTTTGATCTTAGTTTTTATTAATAATATAGATTCATGATAGTAAATTTAGATTCAATTTAAAGATAATATATACAGAAAAAGTTTTTTATGCGAATTTGATGTAATAAATCCCAGTGACTTACATTTTTTAATTTAAATGAACAAAAAATAAAAATTATAAAGTAAAAACCAAGGTGTGAAAAAATTCTTTAAGAAACATAAAAGTAGAGGTATTTATGATCACAAAAAAAGTAAGTTTTTATAAAATAAAATTAAATTTTTTATATATTTTTATTTCTAAAATATTATATAAATATTAATACAGGATTTCTCATTTGATTACATTTTTATAATGATTATTTAGATAACATTTTATTTGAAAATGCTGTATTCTTTGTTCTTATATTTTATTGAAGTTATGTAATGGAATGTTATTATATTAAATGTAATATTCAAAAACTTAATCCTAAAAATACCAAATCTTTAAAACAATATGCAGTATTTATCTATATCTAATATCTACACCACTATTAATTAAATAATTATCTGGTACTAAATATTAAGTCAATGTCTATACTACTATATAATGAGACAATGCTTATTTTGTTGGTTATTGATAAACTCAAAAACTATTAAACCTATTTTTATGTAGTTTTCAACATTATTTAATAAGCCCCAAGAAGATTATAAATTAAATACCATTGATCTAATTCTTACCCACAGAAAACTGATGGTAATAACCATAAAATAGAAATATATCCGTAAAGCTAATTGTTTAATTTTAATTGCAACATTAAATATGTAATTTTGCTATAAGAACCAATTCACAACTAGAACACAACCATAAACATGCCTAATCGTAAATAAAAAAAAATGTCTAGTGCTCAAAGTTAGCACATATTTACTGGACATGATAATTTTTATAATATAGTGCATGGTCGCCAAACTTTTCAAGGAAATGAGCTATATTTGAAATTTAAGTCCCTGGTGATCAACATCCAGGTTTATGAACAAAAAAAAAGTCTACAAAGAATAATTATTTATTGTTTTCATAATAATAAATAATAATATAATATAATATAATAATAATAACATAATAAGTGAAGAAAAAATTTTAATTATTCGATTATTCATCATTTGATCAGCCGATAATGGTAAAATTAATTTTTTTAGCGATCAACCTATAATCCTAGAAAGATCAACCCCTGATATAGTGTATCAGTACGTACAGCAGTAAAAGGAAATTAAGTCACAATTTTTTAATCTATAAAAACTTAGTTGTTAAATTAAATAAAATAATACCTGGAGTAATATATTTAAATTAAAACTTTTTTGTCAACTGAAAAAACAAATGATGTTTAAGTGTGGTTATTTAATATTTACAAAAGAACGTATATATTTGTGTATGCAATGCTAAACAATCCACAGAAGATTTTAAATATAGATAGACAAAAAGGAATCTGAATACATGGTAATGAATAATTCATTTGTTATAACACTGGGAGGAAATCAGATCACTACCACATACTAAAAATCACCTACTGTGTAAACATAGCATCTCTACATAGACTTTAGAAACATACATAAATTATGTTTAACTCACTTGTAAAAGGAATGTTCTGGTTCATTACTGGTAGAACTTGGAACGCATGCTCGCATCAGTTTTTTAAATGATGTCTTACTATGACGAATGTCAGCATACTCAATAGGGATGAAATCAATTTTCATGATAGAATCACCTTTCATGCCCTTTAGAAATAATTATTTAGACAAAACTGTCAGTAAATGGTATAAATACATTTCAATTTTCCTACTATTACCTTCATTTGGGTTTTATCACCAAGTATGTACAAAGCAGCTCTATGAAATTCATGAGGACTATCTGAATTTGAATCTGGATCAGCCATTGACATACGCCCATATGGTTGATTTTGAAACATTGGTGAGGAATAACTATTATTTGACGAAGTACTAATATTGCGACGTTCTTTTAATGATCCCCAGCGTCCAAATTGTTTATTACCACCACTAGACCTCATTGGACCCCTAAATGTTATAAAAGGTATTATATTTCATGCTTCGTTAATAAGTAAAAATGCATTTTCTTGGTTAATTTTCATTTTATATAATAAAATTCAACTGTGTTAAAATACTAATTCATTTTTGGCAGAATATATATAAAAAAAAATTGTTGGTAAATTTAAATATTAATAAATTTATAATACCTGCGTGAAATTTCTGGTGGAAGAATATCTTCATCTGCAGCCAACAAAAGTGAATTTATACTAAGGCTGCTATCTGATAATCCCCATGCAGCACCACTATGGCGTAAAGTTGACAAAGGAGTAGAAGCAACAATAGCTGATAAGTATCTTTCTTGCTCTACAGAAGAATTACTCTCTGAATTCAATGTACCTAGAGATTAAGGACATACAATTAAAATATTGAAATCAAATATTATTTTTAAGTAGATAATTACATTAAAAATATAAGAAAAATAAATACCTGTCGATGATGGATGTGTTGATTTCAACATTCCAATAAGATTTTTTCCATGATATCCCGAACCTCGTAATAATAATGCTGATGTTTGCTGGTGGCGCCATGTGATTATCGGAACTCTACTATGACGATAATTTCGATAAAACCTTCGTATACTATCATCAGAAATAATTGATGGAACTACCCAGAGTGCAGGGTAACTACAATTGAAACAAAAAAGTTTTTAATTTATGTATAATTACTGGTAATGTATTGGTCAACATAAATCAAACAATATTTACAATAATATAGACAAACAAATATCTTTTTACCTGCGACACATTAAATATGCTGAATTTAGTGTAGTGATTTTAAATGGCTCTTTATTATTATTTTTCTGGCCAATATTATTTGAACTGGTATTTTTAGGTGCGAGGCCAAGCCTAATCCAGTCCCGTACATAACTCCTTTCTGTTACTCGTTCCAATGTTTTTGGATCAGAAACATTAGAAACAATGTTAGAAGTATTCAACGCATTGATATCTAAATCGTTTACTAAATAAAAATAAAAAATAATACAAATTAAAATTAAAATTGTAAATATTTAAAATATTGGACTGATATTTAAGGCATTGTGTATTTTAGTTTATAAAAACAAAATGATTTTTTTTTTTAAATCTATAATCAATAACTTATTCTAAATTATGATAAAAATTTATATTATATTTATTTTATAATTTATTTTGAGAAATATATTAAGACAACAGAAATTCTGATTAATTTAAAAAAAAAAATGTAATATTTTAAAAGAATAAAATAATTTTAAAACTAACATACCAGATAAGTCATCAAGATTGTTAAAAGGAGGAAGGGTCATCCGACCAGGAGTGGTCATATATTTATTAGTTTTATTTATTGAACTATTTGATATGTTAGGCAAAACATATTTATGACGTTTAGATGAACTTTTTTGCTTGAAACCTGCTTTACGAGCAGTCTTCATTAAAGTTTTTTTTGCAAACCCCCTAATAAAAAAAAAAAAAACAAACAAAAAAATTAAACATTCTTCACAAATTATATTGTGAAAGACTTAAATCAAATCTCACTTCAGAGTAGCATTTTTTTCTTTATCACTTGTCATGGGCATTTCATAAATTGGAATTTGGCCTGTAAATGCAAAGTGATTAAATACATTTGGAGGATGTCGTACTTTGTGTATAAATTTTCGGAAACATTCAATATCTTCGGCATTTACTTCTTCATCAAATGCCACTTTGATTAACTAAAATGTATTAAAGTTATCAACTTTATATGGTAAGAGTACAATATATTAAAAACTACATATTTCTTACCTGGAATGTGCAGGACCTAAACTGATGACCTTCTTGTAACCATTGGTCTAAGTGTGCTAAATATTGAACTGTTATACGTTTTTCTTTGGTTAATGATGTAACGGGAAATGACCTTACTACAATTTGTTCACAGGCAAATGGATCTAAAGGAGTTCCTTTAAATACAATACGATAATTTGTAATAAAAATAGCTCCTTCTGCCGGTAATAGAGGTGGTCCACCAACTAATCCTCCTAGACCTTCTTCTCTTCCATCTGGGAGTAAATAAACTCTTAAACCATCCATCAATGGTTCTTCTCCAGGCAGCATATTAGGTGTCAATATTTTAGGCTAAATATTTAAAACAATTCATTAATATTGATATACTATTTAATTAACATTTATACTGTTTATTTCAATTATCTATTAGTACTTTTTGTATGGGTGGTAATCGTTTGGACTCCCTATTGACACCATCTAATGTTTCAATATGTATATGCACCACACCTGGTATCATTTGATGTAAAGCACGAATGTGTTCTTCGCTAACTTCTCCTTCAGTACATACTTTATCGACGAAACGGCTAACCATTTTAATAACTTTGTTACCAATTTCATTAGGTTCTGGTTCAGCAAAACCACTTTCAACATCAGATTCGCACACACTACCTGACCTATCAACAGCACTACAAAAAAATATTAATTGTCTGATATCTATAGAAATAAAATTATAAAATAAATACCTATTTGTTATACTGTTAGACATTCTTTCATCATCAATATTTTTATTAGATGACTGATGATTTGATGAACTCTTAACATTATTTCCTCCAACATCTAATGGAACAAGTAAATACACCATACGATTAGCATAATGAATAGCTTGACTGTATAGTGTTGACTCTTCACTTGATATGTATTCCTTAAGTTTATCTAAATATAAATGTATACCAATCAAATAATATTAACTTCCATTATAACATATAAGTAATATTTATTTTTATCATTACCAGAATTGTTTGATGGACGTAACCTCATTTGTTCAGCTGCTATTTCTAAAGCAGATAGTTCTTGTGAACGACTAAATCTGTCGTTTAAAATATTATCTTTATTCTAAAATAAATAATAAGTAATCAATTTAAAAAAAATAATAATAATAAACAAAGTATTTATTAAATTACATGATTTTCACGTGGACTAGATAAATTCATTGATGAAGATCTTTTATGACTTGAGAGATTATTGTCAGAATAAAGAGATTTTATATCCCTTTGTACATCTAAGTAATACGCAGATTCCCAAAATAGTTGATTTTTCCAAACTGGGTGATCCTATATTATACAATCAACATTGGAAAATTAAAACACAGCCAATAGCATAAATAGACATACATTTAATAAATACTAAAATTACTTGAATACATGTGTAAGCAAATTGTATCACTCCAGTGCACAGTTTACGACAAAATGCAGTTGCTAAAGGCAAGAGAGCTGCTGCTATACCAAATTCGTCCATAGCTGAGCCATCCTAATATTTAATTATTAATTATTAATATTAAGTACCAGATAATGTTTTATATAATAATTTTAATTCATTCATCATTATTACCAAGGCTCAGATTTTATAGCACTAAAAATTACTAAAATATGCGCTATAATATGCCTTTAAAATCTTAAAACAAGCGCTATAATATGCCCTAAAAACATAATAAATAGCAAAAATGAAAATTTATTTTGTTCACAAATTAAAAAACTTTTATATTTTTAAATAAATATATCAATTTTTTTTTAAATTGATTATTTACAAAAATAAAAAAATAAAAAAATAATGAAAAAATTATGTTACAAACTTTTTTTTTTTAATATTAGGTAATACTACTTGATTTTGTTGATTCATTAAACTATAAAATGTAAACGGTTTTTGAGTATGGCAACTATTCAAAATTGTCATTTTATCATAATTCATTGTTTCATATTATATAATATAAATAAGTTTTATGAAAACTCAATATAAAAGTTATATTAATATAGCAAATTAGCAAAAAATGACACCAAAACTTAAAAAATAGCACTAAAAGTTAAAAATCCTTAAAAAATGCAAAAAAAAGCAAAATAAAATTTCATATTAGGAGTCTCTGGTGCACAAATTTATAGCTTACTCTGCTATTTTTATCTGTATCCAATAAAAATTAACAAATGCTATAAAAACCGAGCCCTGATTATTACCATTTATCAGGAATTCCTTTTTTTTAAATTGATTATTTGTAATTGGTTAAAAAAATTTGAATAGGTACAATTAATATACATATTTATTTATTATTAATTTTAACTTATAGAGAAAGTAATTTTACACTAAACTTTAATTTTAACTTTTACAGCTGATAAGAATAATATTATAGCAAAGTGATGAATTTTTATTTAATATTTCCTATGTACATTACATAATATACACACAGTTTTTAATTTTTAGTAGCATACCTGTAAAGCACAATTCATTAATCGTACAACTAGATCAAATTGTTGATGTTCTAGCATAGCTTTATTTCCTTGAACATGTTGTGCAAGTTCTGTGCATAAAGCTAATCTAGCAGCTCTACATTTCAATGCTCTTAGCACAGCTGGAAATGTTTTACGCGCATCCGAAATCTTATTTTCAAATATACAATTTACACAGTTGCGTAATACCTAAATTTTAAAATTAAAAGTATACATTAATTTTGTACATTAATATTTTTAATAATTACAAAACATACTTCTAATCGCCTAGCAGAATTACTGACAGTTGTTCTCAGATCATTAGAATTTGTTATTGGGGGTCCCATAGGTACTATACGAGGTGGTGTTGGTTTTATTGATGAAAGTCTGTAATAATATTGGTTGGTAATAAAAATAAAAATTTTAATTTGCTTAATACTAACTTCGAGTTTAAGTTATGTTTAATTAAACCGTCATCAATAATTGTCTGAACACAATTGGCGTCAAGTTTTGGAAATGGAGGTTGATGGATTCTAGTAAATGCACCTTCAGGAGGTTTCAAGATTTTTTGAACATATGGTTGTGGATTTGGATTTTCATTTAAATATAGTGCTTGAGCTAACTCCTGAAAAATTTTTTAAATAATAATCAAGTCAAAAGAACAAAATAATATATAACATATTTTGCTAGAATTCAATTTTTAAATATACAAATATGTATATTATTATCAACTTCTATCAAAAACAATTGATAAATTTAGAAGCCTTAAAAACAAAACATCAAATATTGACTTATTTGAGGATTTAACATTATTTATAAATCTAAAAATTATGTATACTTTCTTACCAATTATTAATATATATTTAATATTTTGATTATTATGAACTTACGATAAAATATTAAAGTATACAATATACCTGAATATGAGTAAGAACTAAACGACCATCATCTAATGCTTCAGTTCTAAGTAATTCGTTCATATTGCAATATAACTCATCCCATTGATCACAAGAACGCCAAGCTGGACCTCTTTCCGTCACAAAACCATTAAAAAACATACAGTCTAACACTCTAGTTGTGAATTCATCATCTATTAGACATCTTTCCCCTAAAAATGCAGCCTAGAAATGTATTAATTTTTTATTTAATACTTACTCATTAATATAACTTATTTTAAAACCTTACTTTATGAAATGTGATGACTGGTTTTGGGTGTATCCTTATTATAGTCAAACAACAACGATAACCTTGAAGTAACTGAGCAAATGTTCTCATAAAAACTGCTCTAACTTCTTTGTCAATTAATGTAGGGGGTGGAGGTTGAACAGTATTAGAAGTTGGAGGGAACGCATGATCAGCACAACACAATTCTGGTTGTAACACAAGACTTAGACAGTCTTGAGTTTGAGTTAATAGTGGTTCGGGCAATAAAGGTAAACTTATACCGTCAGGTACCAGTATACTACCACCATCCAGATCAGCTACTATTACATCCATCTATTTATATCAACATCATTCAAATTCATAATTAACAAATTTAAAATTAAATTATAATTAATTTAGTTTGTTTACTTGTTCAGAAACATCAGTTTTAAGAGATGCGTGTACGCCCATCAAAAATGGTGTTGGTGTGGATAATACTTCAACTAAACCCGCTGGTAACAATGGTATATAAACGTGGCTGTATTTGAATGGATACATAAGAGATATTAGAGCAGAACAACCTTCAGTGAGTCTACTGTAACTTCTAGAAGTCATCAAAACTTTTTGTTCAGTCATAATAGCACAGAATAATACAACAACATTGTGAATTCCTAAACAGAAACATATATAATACATGGTAAAAAGATTAATTTTATTATAAAATTATGTAGTTTGAAAATAGTTTAAAATAAAACATTAAATTACCAAGTTCTTGGAATAATAAATATACTGCATTCTTTGTTACAGGTAATGTCTGAGATAAAGGAGGTTGTAACGCTTGTCTATCTCCAGCACCTATGCTAAAACGCACTTGAGGCCCACCTGGTTGAGGAACTTGAACACAACCCAACATATTTCCTACTAATGTTTCTATAGGAGTTTCTACATTTTCTACATACACAGTATAAATAATACCTAAACAATTCTGAAAGTATTTCATACATTTATTATAATATTAATAAAACAAATTAAATAGGTATTTAAAAATTGTATTACCCGGAATGTTTCGATATAATCTAATCTTGAAACCAAAACTAGACATTTTGGTGCATACATAATGCTGTGATGTTGTCTTTGATTTGTGTGGTTGTTCCTTGAAAGTGCTATGTTTTCTACAACACCATCCTCTTCCTAAATACACAAATAATTAAAATAGTTTAAAGTATTATACTTTTAAATAATTATTATTTTTTTGTTAATTGTTTTACATATTAATTAAATTAATTTGATTTTCATAATAACATTAAATTTAATCACATTTCTTAAATGGTAAATACAATGTGAAAAACATATTGTATGAACTAATAACTGTGCAATCAATTAAAACCAAGATATAATTTGTTTAGCTTTTATTTACTTAATAATTATCCATTTTTTCTTTTTTTTTTATATAGATAACTTAACTAATTTATTACAATACTCCTTTATAATAATCTCATAAATAATTTATAATATTCAACAAATAATTTAAATAAGTTAAAAATAAAATCATTTTTAAATAATACAATTAATAAGATTAATTAAATAACAAAACTGTAATATTTAAAAATATAATCAATTTTTACTTACCTCATCAACAGGTTTACTAGGTGTAATTGATACTGTTTCATTAAAACACAAACAAGCACAATAATGTCTTTCGGCCTCTACATCAGTAAGAACAAACACAAAAAATCTGGGCTCTTGTCTCTCCGACGACAGGGACCATCCTTGTGGTTGACAAAACTATAAATTTATAGCATTAAAATAAGTATATTTTTAAATACCAAGCATTAAATTAAATAAATACTTTCATTTATCAATAGTATTATAATAAATCTGAATTGTAATTACCCATTCAATTCCATCAATGAAAGGAGTGTCTTTCCAGTCTTTTTCTGGAAACCGCTGGATAATCATACCTTTACTGGTCCCACTACCTATTAAAGAAAATAAATTTTGATAAGAAATCAAAATCTGCTTTAATAATGGATGGTAGTAAATTGTACAATGCATAGGCTTGTACAAAATACACCATTTTTTCTGAAAGATATTTACTCCAAATTGTGTTTTAATGA
Source organism: Aphis craccivora (assembly GCA_009835225.1). Classification (NCBI taxonomy): domain Eukaryota; kingdom Metazoa; phylum Arthropoda; class Insecta; order Hemiptera; family Aphididae; genus Aphis; species Aphis craccivora. Next base: position 26,501 of record VUJU01002620.1, read on the forward strand.
AACGATATACTTTAACTATGTAAAATCAACAATCAAAGACCATTGAACTAAGAGAATATAATATTGTGTTAGATTATTAAATAAATTTCACATAGGATTTCTTACGTTCTTTTTCGTGGTCATAGCCTACGACCACGAAATAATCCGCTAGCCGAGACATGACTAGTTAGTAATCCGTTGTCGTGTCGAGTCTTGATCACAGATATTTACACAGCAAAAAGGAACCACAACAACAATAATATTATAACATCGATCAATACAAGGCGAAATCATCGGTCACATAGTAATAAAATAAAGTTATGTACTAAATATGCAGTTGTTGCCTATTGGTCGGAGTAGATAAAAGAAAAAAATTAATATTAACAATAAGTAATTATTGTTTTTTTATTATGAACATAATTTCGTTTAATTTTTTTTTTTTTGCTTTTTCGGATTCTGTCGGAATGATACGCATAGTGGGAACTCCCAGATAAGATAAAAATGGCGACTTGACGTCAACCGTGGTGACCGGCGGGGAAGTAGTCGTGGACAGAACTACTGCGCCTATGGCTTATTGCCGGCCGTTCATCGTTATCATTCATCATTTCAGCAATTCAGCATCATCACGTCTTGACATAGACTTATAATATAAGTCTATGCGTCTTAACATAAGGCTATACTGATCTATGACCTTAGGTCCGTTGTACCATGATCAATTAAATTTTGAAAATCTTAAATATTTGTAATTATAATATACGTCTACGGTCCATATACCAGCACTCAACCCCTAGAATAGGCCTATAGGCTAACAAGAAGTCAAGAAATACTTGAATATATTGAAATACCTAACCTATTGGCTATTACATCTGGATTATTCTGATAATAATTTTTTGATCATAATTAACTATTAATGTAATCTTTTGATATTAAAAAAAAAAAAAAATCGTGAAATGTATGTGAATCATGAACTAAGATATATCTTAGTCCGTGATGTGAATGATATTCGTTAAATACAATAATATAGTTAATAAGTCGAGATGTGTTAAAAACTGTTCTTTAGTAAATGTGTAGTTATAAATTATAGATACAAAGCTGAAAGTACAATAAATTTAACTAATTAACTATATAGTTGTATAGTACCTACTCATAAATCATAATATTTATTATTTATTAAATTATCGGTCGTTGGTACATCCAGGGCCCCCACAAGGGGGGGGTTTGGTGGACCTTGAGTACAGGGGCCCGGCTATTTTAAGGGCCCGTGGATCTGTTGAAATTTATTTGTAATTTTTGAAATTTTAGCAGGAATACTTATTTTATATTAAATACTATTGTAAAATAACATTTTGAAATGCTTATGAATCTTGATTTTTAATAATTTACTATGGTATCCTGTCTTAACAGTTAATATTGGATTGGAATTAGTATAATTAAAAAAAATATATTATTCCAAAAATTGTTATATAGATGGTAAATTGTATTTTTTAAGTTTTTAAAGGGCCCGGACAAACATTCATTACAGGGGCCCAAAATTGTATGTGGGGGCCCTGGGTACATCGTACATATAATATTATAATTATTGAACATAATATTAAATTTACCCACTTTTTATAATAACTAAAATATATTGAAACAGGCTTGTCCTATTTTTTAGTTAAATACCCCCTATTTTTCTGTTTGAACAAACAACGTCGCGGGAACAATACTTCCGCGGCGCTAGTTATACCCCTATATAGTTATACATCGAATGACCTGAGTCTTAATAATAATTAGGAAATTACAATTATTATAGGTAGGTAGGTAGGTAAAGGTTGGCCAAGTTAGGATTGATAAATCATGTCTGTAAAGTGTAAATTATTATAATTATCCGTGGATGGAAATACGGAATTCATAAATGCAAAAAAACTATTGTTGACGACTTAAGACTTTAAACCGCGCGATTGGGACTAATAATAATTATATAATACATAATTACATAAACAATGACTAAAATTTAATAATAATATTGCACGATATAGGTCCATGTTGGTATTTTACGTGTATTGATATGAAAATAAGACATGTCATGTTTCAAATATTAATTGCAATCTAATCTATTATATACTATTCTATGGTAAATTGGTAAATCTATAATATCCCAGGTAGCCAGATATAGGCTATAGCCTATAATTGGCAATAAAGAAAATTGTTTATTAGTTTATTGCGATTTACGGAAGACGCGAGCGAATCGAGCGATGTCTACCGGACAATTCTATATGAAATAACGCGAACAAATTGTAAGTATAGGCACAGAATAGAATACCTAAAAGTTATATGGTTTGTATCATCACTGCGCACAATCACTTTATCAATCAACTCTGTGATTTATAATAATAATAATAACAAAATAAAATATATATCAGTGGACAGACGTCGCGGGCACAGATACACGGTGTAATCTCAAAAAAATAATCTCTACGTTTTCGTATGACCTAAATATAATTTTTCCGAACGCTTCCCGTGAATTATCGTTTCTACCGGCCGAGTATAAATCTTCAAAAAATGGACGTGGACAACGACCCGCTGGACCAAAACCTCTTGCGCCAGTTCAACTGTCTGTGCACGACGGACAAAGAAAATCTTGTTAAGGGTTTGCGAGAGCTGATCGGTGACCAGCTAACGGAGTCCGCAGCAGTATTCTTCCTTGAGATGAACGACTGGTAAGTGGGAATATGGACGAACGACAGACAACGTCTATACTAGAGATGACGCGTATCAATCATCAATGACGCGCGCACGCATTTTCAGTGACTAGTAACTATCCATAAATATCATCAAAAGTCCAATGATCAACATATAGCCTGAACAATGCGCAATAATATTATATGGTTTAAACTTTTAGTGTTTAATGAATATAACGTAAAATGTTTGTAGAAATGGAAAAAAAAGTTTTGGGCACAAATAAAATCCAATTAAAATGGTTGATACATCGATAAAAAAAAAAAAGGTTTGCTATCCTTAATCTAAAGTGTCGACGTATAGACACCCGTGAACATACAGGTGTCCATACAAATTTCGAGAACAATTTTGTGTGTGAATGAAATTTTTAAAACTGACAGTGTTTAACAAAAATGGCATTATTATTAAGGGTACTTTATTTATTTGACTTTTTTAGTCTTTGAATTATTATTTTAACAAATATTAGTTCACCTGAGAGACTTACCATCTATTCGGTAAGTAAGCCCAATCACATTGATATTCTTGAGAAGCTTGACTGACATGATAAGATCATTCTCAAAGTTTGCACAAAGAACCTTGTAGACAATATTATTAAAATATTAATGTATTAAAATGTGTGTTTGTGTTAGGAACATGCATAGGGCTGTTGGCACGTACTTTGACGTTAACAATGAAGGTGCAATACCGTCCATGTCATTGGTTAGGGATGAAAACAGTGAAAATGTCCTGCAGTTGCCACCAAACCTACGGTAATGTGTGCTAACCAATAGTTTATACACAAAACAATTATCGCCGTATATATTATACTCATAAGTCATAACTTGCGTCATCATTTTCACTGATATGTTCACTATAGGTTTACAAAATCCTGGGAAGTCAAGAACAATGGTCGCATCAAGTGGCCTCCAGGTTGTACTCTTCAGTTTAATGGAGGAGACTCTATTTCTGTTTACACTTCGTTGCCAACAACAACACTTGAACCTGGATGTACCATGACACTGAGCACTGATTTTATAACACCCTCCAAACCTGGATCATACCAATCTAAATGGCGTATGATGCTACCAACAGGAACATATTTTGGAGGTAAATATACTTGTTATTATATTATTATACATATAACTACTATTTAATAATTTGATCAAAAGAATTATTTATGACAAATTTAAATCATATTATAAGCTTAAAATACAGCGTTCTGAATTTGAATTTTTTTAGTTGAAATATCTTGTAAGATATTTTGTAGATACACATACATTCCCTCATACTCAATTATTTGATAAACTAAAATAACTGTATTTAAAAAGTTAAACCCAAAATGTTTGTTTTCAGAATTATATTATTCACATACAAATTGACTTACCTAATAGATTTTTGTTAAATAATAATTAGGTTTTCATTATTAATGAAGCCTATTAATTTAATATAGATACCATTTGGACTTTAGTCCAGGTAGAAGACAATGATTCATTTCAAAATGAATTATCGAGACAGTTGGTCGAAAGCATTAATTTGGGTTCTCCAATGCAAGATCAACCAAACGTTTTAAATCCCTTCTCTACATCACAACAAAATCAACCGACAAATCAAGTAAGTGCTTAATGAAAAATTTTAAATAATAGCAAACAATAGTTTAAACAAAAATTATAATTTTAATGCTTAAACTTTAAAGTGACCACATTAATATTTGTTTATAATTTTTATTGTATATTTACTGGTGGTTTTTTTTTTTTTTTTTTTAAGGACACTGATACTCAAACCAATATGGAAAGTGATATATTGTGATTATAAATTCGGTTATTTGAGACTCAACTTGTTACATTATTGAACATTGAATATGATAATTTTAAATTTTGTTATAAACATTATTTTATTAATACATAGTTTTAATTAAACCTAAAAATTACACAGTAGTAATTTAAAGGTTAAAATAAAATTATGATTTCAATATAAAGTTAGTAAGTAAGAAATCTATTTGATATATATATTTTTTTTTCTTGTCATAAATGAAATTATTTTGCAAAATCCAAGTTGCATTATGTCATGATCAGGTGTCTGTTATATAAATTGTACAGTTTATATTTTATTGTTTTATCATGACAATATATATTTTTTGTTACATAACTAACTAGTTCTGTAAGTAAAACTAGTTTTATTAAATATAATAAGACATTTTTAAAAAAAAAATTGAAATGTTTTACATATGTTCAGAATTTTTTTTTATGCATAAACAATTATATATGTTGTACACATATGATAGGTATTTGTGTATAATATATGAACCTCATATTAACAATTCTCTTAAACATACATTTTTACTGGTTTCCATATTTTATACCTTAAACATATTAACACAATAACTTATTAGTAATGCTCAAAACTTAATATCTTACATTTTTTAAACTTATTGAAAAACTGTGAATGTCTCATACGAACAATTGATTTACAATACCAAGTATACATTCTTCAACTGTTATGTGAACAAATATGTATACATGTAATACATCTTAAATTAATTGAACATTAGGTATAAACTATTTTATTAAAATATATGTAGATTTCATAGATGCATTTGCTGTATCCTTTTCATACGGCCATATCCATGGATATTTTTGGGTATGGATTATAACCACTAAGTGTAAAGTCACCAAATTTGAAATCATCTATACTTTTGACTTCTCTATTGATAGTTAGTAAAGGAAACTTTCTGGGTTTTCTCTGAAGTTGCATTTTGAGTGCATCAATATGATTCAGATAGATATGACTATCGCCCAATGTATGAATGAATTCACCAGGCTATAATAAAAAATTTTGAAAAATAATTGACATTCACTGAAATAAATTATATAATTTATGATAAAATATTATGGTGTAATATTGTAATATCACTACATTAATGCTGGGTCGTATTAACATTTAACAATCACTAATAATTTAGTGGCCCATGATTGATTCATTAAATTACTACAGAAATCTCTAACTAGTGGAGTTACTAAAAACAATTGCTTATAAATTTAATTAAATTAAAACCACTTTTTTTTCTTACTCACATGAACTAAAGTACTCAAATAGTTTTTATTGAGTATAACTAGTTACTTACTTTTAATCCAGTGACATGGGCTATCATGTATGTAAGTAACGAATAACTGGCAATATTAAAGGGTACTCCTAGACCCATGTCAGCTGATCGTTGGTACATTTGACATGAAAGATATCCATCAGCCACAAAAAATTGTACCAGACAATGACACGGTGGTAAGGCCATTTTAGGAACATCACATGGATTCCAAGCGATCATAAGCATTCGTCTATCGCCAGGATTAGTTTTAATTGTATCAATAACATTTTGAAGCTGATCAATACCTTTTCCTGAGTAACCTGTATGCACGTCCACATATTCCGCACCATAATGTCGCCATTGAAATCCATAAACTGGTCCCAAATCGCCTGAATATATGATTGTACTATTTTAACTAGTATAAGTATAGTATAAGAAAATAACTCAAATTAAAACATGCTCATATTAGACAAGTAAATATAGAGCCAGCGACTGCCCAGGGCATTAGTACGTAAGAGAGCAAGGGGCTCAAAAAATAAAAATTATTTCAATTTAATTTATCTTTTGACAAACACGAACAAAAAAATTATCAGTAATTTTCATAATTTGAAATATATATTAACCAACAACGGTTTAATTAAAGATACATGCTGGTTTCAGACTTTTAGTTTTAAAAATAATGTTCATAATTTGTAAATATACTGTCTCCGATGGTAGTATTATTTTGTACTATGCCGTCAAAAAATAAAAACCTTCAGGTTAGGTAAATATAAAAGTACCTACAAAAGTAATAAATAAATATTTTAAAAGCTATAGTAGCATAATGACTTAGAATTCTAGAAATGGTTCAATTGATGATATGGATAAAAATATTTCTAATACATCTAGAAAACCTAGTAATACTGAAAATGACGCCAATCCTCCTAGAATCAGCCTTGAGCATATATTACCAATTACATTAAACCATAATTGTTCACAAAAACATTGTTATATATATATATTATACATCTATATGTATACTTCATACCTTCTTCGCGATTCGTAAGTCCAATCGAGTCTAAATATGAACGTGTGCTGTTAGCATCCCAAACTTTTACATCTTTTTCAGATAGTTCTTTAGAATTTGTTGAGCCTTTAATAAACCATAATAATTCCTCAACGACACCACGCCAAAACACCCTTTTTGTTGTCAATAGTGGAAAAATACCTTATACAGAATCAAAAGTGTCGATAAAACTATAAAAATCATCAACAACTACTGGTATCATATATTGTTATTTATTACCATCTTTCAAATTGTAACGCATTTGAGCTCCAAACAACGAAAGTGTGCCTACTCTAGTTCGATCCATTTTTTTGTGTCCTTTTTCTAATATATTTTTTATATGATCCAAGTACTGTTGTTCATCATCGTTGGTCGAAATCTCTTCAATAACTGTGTCGCTCTGCAAAAAGAAAAAAAAAGTAGATATATTTGGCTATATACCCCCCGGACATTCGGAAATAAAAATTACCATTTTTCAAAAATGTTTAAACAAATTTTACAACTCTAATGCACAACAATAATCGTAAATTTCTAGGGAAAAAAAGAGAAATAGGACATGCCGGACTCGAAGGGCAACAAGTGAATAAATTTCAGTTAACGTATTATTATCAAAATGTTTAAAACCTTATCACATGACAATAGTTGAGTCGGTTGATAGCACGATTTAAGATAGTAATCTTACGCAATAACTTAGTAGTTAGTAGGAATGTCACATATTAAGACTCATTAAGGACGCATTACTGCATTAGGACGATTTACATTTTAATACATTTAAATAATGATACGATTTCTAAGTCACGGCCAAGGTGTAGTGATACACCTTGGTCACGGCACTAGTTTCGCTTGAAATCTTGAATCGTCTGATCAGGTTCTCAGATAAAGCTTGATCATTCATGAGCTGATTAAAATTGGATTAGTTATGCTTTGAAACGTTTGTAGTATAGAGTAGCAATTTCGTTTATTAGTCAGATTTTGAGGTCGGACTTTATTGAGTTATAAAAAGATACCAGGGTACTCTAGTAATTATGCGACAGCAGATATTCTAAAAGACTTGGCGCTTGGATAGTTTTCTTATAAGATAGCTGGCAGAACCTACCCCATATTACCACTCTGTATACCTATAGTATCAACAGTATCTATAGGCGTGCGCACGGGGGCAGCAGAGGCAGCAAATGCTGCCCCTGGACTTTCTTTGAGGCTACCGCGGCCGGTAAATATTGAATAATGGACCTCAGTAAAATTATATTTCCACAGATGATGACAATTGTAAATAAAAAAATTATAAATATTGTTTCTTTTTTTTTTTTTTTTGATAAAGTTTTAATAAATATTTTATGATTGTAGAATTTACCATTATAAATAAACTAATAGACCAGTCTACTACTGCTTTAAAAATAGCCATGATTTTAAATAGTAAATATTAACTATATGCTTGTGGAAAAGTACACCTTTAGTGGCTTGGTACCTTACTGTATAACTTTTTATTAAAAAAAAAAAAAAACAAAACAAAACAAATAACCAATATAATTAAAATTTTGATACCTAATAATAAAAAAAGTAAAACTATGGGCCGGTGAATTTGAAGAATGGGCCGAATTAATCTCTTGCTGTCCCTGAAACCGAAGGCTGCGCACGCCTATGA
>VUJU01002621.1:5721-17357 GCA_009835225.1 Aphis craccivora
ATTATTTATTTTCAAACAAGAACCTAATTTTAAAATGATGATAAAAATTACACGATTTGACTGAATGTAACAGTGATGTCAGTGTTAATCTGCGGATCTGATTAAAGGTTTTTTAACTAAACTTAAACAATAATTAAATGTGTTATCAACAACTTACTGTTTTTGATAATTTTTGTTAAAAATTGAATATTTGTTTGCTTCAAATATTAAAAAAAAAAAATGTATCTATTAATTTTATATTTTAGCTGCTGAAGATACTCCACAATTATATATGGCTTGCGGTCGAGGTTCAAGATCTACCTTAAGAGTTTTAAGGCATGGTCTTGAAGTTTCTGAAATGGCAGTTTCTGAGTTACCTGGAAGTCCCAATGCAGTATGGACAGTGAAAAGAAGAGCAGATGGTAAGATTTTTTAAAAAAAACATAGTATAGAGAACTTTGGATTAGTATTTATTTTTAATTTTATATTTTATAATACTAAATAAACTTAGAGTTTTTATATTTAAGCTTAAGGGTGTAACAATACTTTATTTTCTTTATCTTATCTATATTTAGGAAGGTACTTAGGTTATTTATAAGTTATCTTAAAACCGTCCACTCTTATAATATTTGAATATTCTTATGAAATCTTAAAATCCAATCGTATATTAATGCGCTGGTGAATAGATTATAAAATCTATCAAACATCAGTTCGTTTATTTTTCAGGTATTGAATCACCGTAGTGGCTCTGAATCAAATAGGTAAGTTAGAGTTGGACGGGAGTGATTGAAGAATTCCATTTATAAAATAAGAACACTTCCTCAGCCGAAATAATTAAAGAAAAACGAGTTTCTTAATTTACGTTGTAAGATAAGTTATAAACTGACTAGAAAATACTGGTGTATAATATTTTCACTGTTTCAGCATCTTGATGTGAATGGGATGAGTCCTAATATTGGACATTCCAACACTAAACAATCAACTAGTTGTCTACTATTGATCACAACATAGTTTAACTTATTTTGATTAAATACAACATGAAGTATACAAAAGTTATTTTGTATTGATTGATTCTGAGTTTAAATAATTTATTTATAAACTCTTTCTGTTATATTTCTGAAGTCTATTTTTTTCAGTACTAGTCAACTTCATTTTGTTTCTTAAAAGATCATAGTTGAACTGTTTTAAATTTTGTTTTCCTTTTTGATCCAAAACTTAATTATTTTTTTTCCATCTTCTAGAACTTGAATCAATATTTTATGATAATTATTTTTTGTTTTCATTCTTTCAGAAAATTTTGATGCCTATATCATTGTGTCTTTCTCAAATGCCACTCTAGTGTTGTCTATTGGAGAAACTGTGGAAGAAGTTTCCGATTCAGGTTTCTTAGGAACTACGCCAACTCTATCTTGTTCTCCATTAGGTGATGATGCTGTTGTACAAATTTATCCTAATGGTGTGCGCCATATTCGGTCTGATAAAAGAATGCATGACTGGAAAGCCCCTGAAAAAAAGAAGATCGTTAAGTGTGCAGCTAATCAACGACAAGTTGTAATTGCCCTTGGTGGTGGTGAACTTGTATATTTTGAAATGGATCCGGTAAATAAATGACCTTTTATTGTCAAATGACAACAGTATACATTACAGCAATAATTTTATTACCAAAATATAAAAAAATCTTATTATAATGCTCGATTGTAAGAAAAAAACTGTTATTTATATAATTATATTATTCAAACAAAATTTCACATTGCCAAAAGTTTCCAATTCATAGGTATTATTAAGACAATATTATGAAGTTTATTAAGATTGTTCAGGGTATTGTATATTTATCAAATTAATTGCATCATTAATATTATGAAATATTAAATTTAATTAAATATTTCAAATAAACTATTATAAAAGATGCTAAAACAAAAAATTACAAATATGTCGCCTTCTAAAAGCCGATATATGCTCATTGAAGTGAACCATGTTTGTACATTTATCATACATTCAAAAATTGTATTATTAATTTCAAATTAAGTAAGATCATGCACATATTATATTTGAATTATTTATTTTAAAATGAATAAATACAATAATTTATAAAATTGATGCTACATAAAATACTTAAATAGCAAACATGTCGCCTTCTAATAGCCGATACATGCTCATTGAAGTGAACCATGTTTACACAATTTTTTGTTTAACATTATTAAATCTGGTTTATTAATATTTATATATCCAACCCGTTATCATCTTATTCAAATCTTTCCTATCAAACCAATTTTTTTTTACAGTAAGATATGAAGACAAAATTCTGACCTACATCCTATAAAAGCGCCAGCAGGCGTTCCTAAAGGCAGTATATTTTCCCCAGCTCTCAATGATATACAGGGTGTTTCATATAGAACATCGTTTTTAATTCTGCTATCAATTTTATTTAATTTAATCAATTTTATATTATAAGAAATACATTACTTGGGGTGCCACCACTGGGTGACTCCCCCCCACAATCAAAATCCCATCCAATACAACATAATCCATCCAATTTACTTATTGTATAACTTGTAAATACAGATTGTTAATATATATATTTTGTTCAAAAATAATAATAAAAAAAATACATTATTAATGGAACATATTATTTCACTATGACTTGAGATTAAGTGTGAAATACAATATCGTGCATTGACCCCCTCTAGCCTCTAATCGCCCAACACATTGTCACTGTTATCAGTTATCACTCTACCTGCCTATAAGCCACTCCAAACAGTTACGCGCTATGGGTGTATTTGTTTTTCCATTCTTGCCCCCTTAGGTTCTCATTTCTCCAAATTTAACAATTTTGGTTATTGACATTTCCACTAAACTGGAAATATTGGAATTAAAACCCAATTAACGAATTAAATTGCATACCGCTTCATGACGATAATTAAACAAAATTACTATCAATAAAACAACCTCAACAATCATAAATGACAGATATTACAAGAATAGTGCCACCGATCTAACAAATAAAAATTACTAAGCATTTTAAAAACGGTGTTCTTTATGAAACACTCTATATATATATACACAGCAAACCTACCATAATCTATTAACACTACACTAGCTACCTCCGTCGATGACACAGCCATAATCGAAATCAACTCTGAAATAGCTTCCCCTACAAACGACCTCCAAGACCTTGTGTTACCCAGCTATAAGATTGGTTCAGCTTATGGAAAATTAAAATACAACAAAAACAAATCCACTGAAATCACCTTTACCCTCAGGCCTACTTCAATTCCCCCTTGTTTACTGAAACAACCAAATAATTCCAATGGACAATCCCTGACAACCTCCTCCATGGTCTCAAATGCAAATGGCCGCATGATTTATTAAATAATGCTTAGTACTACTTTATACTTATGAAGTTACTTCCCCCTTAAGTTTAAATTGGATGTAGTGTTATTAGACAATAACTATCATCACATTTTCTTATTTTGTTAACTTGTATATAGATTGTAAATTTCTTTTGTAATAAAAACAAAAACATAAATATTTATATGTGGAGAATTTCAGTGATTATTTATGATTTTTTATTCTAGACTGGACATTTAAATGAGCATAAAGACCGTAAAGAAATGAATTCTGATGTCTTGTGTATGGCATTAGCAAATGCCCCTTCAGGAGAACAGATGTCACGCTTTTTAGCTGTTGGTTTGACTGATGAAACAGTTCGTATCATTTCTTTAGATACTACAGTAAGTATTTTTTTGTTGTATATTTTTAATATAATATTAAAAATTAATCTTTTGTTTAAAGGATTGTTTAGTACAATTAAAAATGCAAGCGATACCAGCTATGCCAGAATCATTATGTATTGTAGAAATGGGTGCTAGTGATGGTGGTTCTTCTGATGAACCAGGAATGAATTCACTGTCAATGTTGTATTTGAATATTGGTTTACAAAATGGTGTATTACTTCGTACAGTCCTGGATGGTGTTACTGGTGAAATGGCTGATACACGTGCGCGTTACTTAGGAGGCAAACCTGTAAAACTTTTTAAAATCAGAACCCGAGGAAATGAAGCGGTAAGTTGTCTAGTATATCCTAAACAAACTATGATATGTTGCTTTAATCATGTATGCATTTCATTTTTTTAGGTGCTTGCCATGTCAAGTAGATCATGGCTTAGTTATTACTACCAAAATCGTTTTCATCTAACTCCGTTGTCATATGAAAGTTTAGAATATGCATCTGGTTTCTCTTCTGAACAGTGTCCCGAAGGTATTGTTGCTATTTCTGGTAATACCTTGCGCATTTTGGCCCTTGAAAAATTGGGTGCTGTATTCAACCAAGTTTCATTCCCTGTTGAATATACACCCAGAAAATTTGTTATTCACCCTGATTCTGCTCATTTAATTGTGGTGGAAACTGAACACAATGCTTATACCGAGCAAACCAAAAAACAGAGGCGAATTCAAATGGCAGAAGAAATGCAAGAAGCTGCTGGAGAGGAAGAACAAGAATTAGCTAAGGAAATGGCTGATGCTTTTTTGAATGAAGATTTACCAGAAAATATTTTTGGTGCTCCCAAAGCTGGTCCTGGAATGTGGGCATCATTGGTCAGATTGTTTAATCCAGTTCAAGGCATAACAGAAGCTGTTTATAGGTTCCCCCAAAATGAAGCAGTTATGAGGTTTGTATTTTAGTATAATGTGTTATAAATTCATGTTTATTTTTGTTAATTATTGACATCTTAATCTGACCTCTTTTTTTTTGTATTTTATAGTGTTGCTCTAGTACGTTTTTCGAGTTATCCAGATTCACAGTTTGTTCTTTTTGGTGTTGCAAATGAACTTCATTTGAACCCAAGACATGTTACTTGTGGATATATCTACACTTACAAGTAAGTTCAGCTTAAAATGTTTTAAAACTAGTGAAAATATTTAAATAAATTTATCTCACTTCCTGATTTACTAAAAATATTCTTTTTCTTGGTTAATATTTATTTTTCCATTTTATAATATGTATTGTTTTAGAGTTAACCCTACATGCACTTCGTTGGAATTGGTTCATAAGACTACAGTTGATAATGTACCAACTGCAATATGTGGATTCCAGGGACGTGTGATAATTGGTATTGGTCGAATTTTACGACTTTATGACATTGGTAAAAAAAAACTTTTACGGAAATGTGAAAATAAAGTAAGTTAATATTTATCAATTATTATAATACTTAATTTAATGATAATTAAATTGTTACTTTATTACAGCAAATACCATTATTAATAATTGGAATTCGTGTTATGGGATGTAGAATATATGTGAGTGATGTTCAAGAAAGTGTGTATATGGTACGATATAAACGTAATGAAAATCAGTTAATTATTTTTGCTGATGATACACAACCTAGATATATTACTGCAATGGAAATACTTGATTATAATACAGTTGCCACAGCTGACAAATGTGGAAATATTTCAGTGGTACGTATTAATTTTAATATAACTTTGAAATTTTATATGGTTTACATGTTAATGCTACTTATATAGATTTCACTAAAGCTTTTGATAAAATTAATCATCACATCTTTTTACAAAATTAAACAGATTGGTATTGATGACTTATTGAATACAGTCATTATATTTTATATCTTACTAAGAGTTAAGAGGACGCAACACCAGCATTTGTTGTCTCCGTCTTACAAGTGTGTAATATAGCAAATTTACACTTGGCAAATCATGTTTAGCTCCATTCAATTTTAAAAATTAGGGTGAATCAATCTATTATGAAACTTGATGGTAAGTACATCATCTGTATTTGTATGTTGGTTTTTTATGGTAGTTCAATTTTTAGCAAGTTATGCGTTTATAAATTTAAATAAATTAATGTAAATGCGTAAATTAAAAATACTCATAACTCACTTAAAAATTGAATAATCGTAAAAAAAATCAACATACAAGTATAGATAATGTTATTACCATAAAATTTCATAATAAGTTGATTCACTCAAATTTTTAAACCAATGGAACTAAACATGATTTTCCAATTTGTAAATTTGCTAGACATGAAAAAAAAATTAAACTTTTACTGTTACCAACAACTTACCAATTTTTGATCATTTGGTCAAAAATTCAATATTGGTTGGGAAATAAATTCGTTTAATTATCCTATAGCTTAGTTGTTATTTAACCAAGTTGTGTGGAAACACTCGATACATTTTATGATACAGAAGTATCAATATAAATTTAAGTTTAAAAGGTAAAAATAATCATTTAATATTTAATAATTTTAGGTCCGGCTAGCATCATCAATATCTGATGAAGTTGATGATGATCCAACAGGTAATAAAAGCTTGTGGGATCGTGGTTTACTTAATGGAGCTTCTCAAAAAGCTGATTTTATTGTGAATTTCCATGTTGGAGAAATTTGTACTTCTATACAAGTAAGTAATTAAATGCATTAAATTAATTTAACAACAAAATTTAATAATATTTTTTGTGTACTATTTTATTATATTTTTAGTTACTATTTATTTATGCAAATAGTAAAAAAAAAAAATTAAAACTAATTGTCTGAAATGATGTTAATATCTCGCACACGTTAGACTTATGAATTTTAAATGATTAATTTTTATTATGACTGATCAGACAAATTTCAAAAATTTTATTTGTATTTATTGGTTATTTATCTATAATTGTTGATTGATTCTGAAGAATTTAAAAATAAAAAACTATCACTTTTTTAATTTATTGAATTTTAGTTACTTTATTAAGGTATAAGGAAAGAAATAAAACAAAAAAAAAAAAAAATCTTTATCTTTATACATTTTTAAAACATGGGGCAATTTCTTATGATAGTTATATCTAAAGTTCTATTGGACTGATTTTCATGATTTCTTTTTCTATTGCAATTACTCAGTGTGCAGATGAGTCATCAAAAGAGAAAAGTCATAAAAGTTAATTATATAAATAGGTATGAGAAGTATAAAGTTGGCCATATACAAAAATATAAAATAAGTCAGGTTGCTATAATACTACCTATTTAAAAACCTCGAGATAGCACATTATTATATCTTGTCCACCATAGTAAAAAAAAAATGATATAACTTTGAAACTTAAGGGTTATAAATTATAAAGTTATATACACATCTTGTGGGGTCAGCAATCCACCACAGATGGATTGCCTACCTGATAATATTCTGCTCGCATAATCATAAGAGTCATGTGCAATGCCAAGTTTAATGGCTATAATATAACCTGACTAACTCACTGACTGATAAACGTAAAACCTAAACAATGATAGATCGAGGCTTGAAATTGACAGTATATTCGTATCTGAAATTTAGTGTATAATAAAGTGGTGCTTGCACAAGTTTTTTGAGTTTCAAAATGTCCAAGGAAAATGTCTTAAGTTTTGAACACCGTCAACATCGTTAAATCAAATATTAAATAATAAAAACAAAGTTTGTATCATATATAGAATTGGTATTTTTAATGAACAATGAAGTGCTGCATGGGGTCGGGTAGTATTTTAAATTGTGTAATAAATAGCTAAATAAAGAAATATATTCAAAAGAAATGTTATGGATAGTATACAATTTTCTGTGTTTAGTGATTTATTGATATTTGCTTTGGTGCGCTCTACTGTTGAATTATGGAAACAGAATCTTTAAGATTTTAATTATTTTGGTTGGAAGTTATTTCCTTTTACCCTACAAAGGGTATTAATATAATATATCTTAAATTAATAGCAATCATTTTACTGATAAATACATTTATAAATTACCTACCATACTATTTTTTATTATTCACTGTTAATAACAAGTGTACTTATTTTTGTTTTAGAAAGCTACATTGATACCTGGTGGTTCTGAATCTCTTGTTTATGCTACGGTGACTGGTACTATTGGTGTTCTCGTGCCATTTACTGCACACGAAGAACAAGACTTTTTCCAGCATCTTGAAATGCATATGAGATCTGAGAACCCACCACTTTGTGGAAGAGATCATTTATCATATCGATCGTATTATTTCCCTGTAAAAGTAAGTGAATTAATTAATTTGTTTCATTAACTTAATTTATTATATTTGGTTTAATTTTTTTTCTTTTTTAAATTTAGAATGTTTGTGATGGTGATCTGTGTGAACAATATAATTCTATCGATATTGCCAAACAGAAAAGCATTGCAGCAGATCTCGACAAAACTCCTGCTGAAGTGTCTAAAAGACTTGAAGATATTAGGACAAGATACGCATTTTAAATTATTACCTACCTTAATTTTTTGTAATTATATTTATTTAAAAAAAAAAAATTAAAAATTATATGTAATTAGTTATATTTTTATCTTTTAAGTTATTCGGGTCAAAATATCAAAATGTCCAACTTTGTACAAAGAAGTTCCTGGTCTAAGCACTGTGTCATGTTGAATGTTTTTTATGTGTAATAGTATATAGTATATCTAATCATAAGACCATGATATTGTTGTAGTATCATAGCATCATGTATTAATAATAAGTTCACCAAATAGTGTTTTAATTAACAAATTTTTGACTAAATCATTTTTCTTTGTTTTTTTTTTTAACCTTATCTACATTTTATTTTCTGAGTTTAGTTAGCTTTTCTAGATTTCATTAATTTTTTCAATCACAAATATTATATTGTGATCTAAATTCTATAGACGTAATAACATATGTAAATCGTCATCCAATATAATGTTTTCGTCTTTTGTATACTAGTCTTGTATATTCGCGATTAATAATTAAAATTAACCGTCATTAATTGCGTTCGGTAATATGTGTAGAAAAAGAACGTGGGATAAAAAAGACTGTCAGATGTTGGTCTTAAAAAATCGAAGGAGTGGTTTAAGGGTAGGTACCTAAGCGGGCGCTAATACACGTAGGTTTTTAGGTAATTATCTTCTAATGGAGAATCGATTTGAATTTGGTTCGGTAATGAGTAGAACGCAATAGAATAGGTACAATAAATAGGTATAATAGGTATAATTATTTTATTTTAAACGTGGGAGACACCCAAAGACGACTACCGCGTTTGATCCCCGCAGGTTTATATAGCTACGAAGCGGCGCCCACGCGCTTTCTTCATCGACCGCTATCGCGTGCTCGTCCCGTTCCCATGGCGATCCTTTGGGCTCGCCGTTGTCGTCGAAAGAGGATGCCTTTAATAAAGGCCCTTTTATGTTATTGTATACGTAACACCGTAAGTATGTGTTGATACGCGTGATCGGGTCAGAAGGATTGATAATCGATCTCCGTTCTTGCGGTAAATGCGCTCGCGTTCTTTTCATGATATAGGTACTTATAAAATAATATACATTTTGTAGATACTCTTACGTGTGATGTATAAATTTTTTAATTTATCTAGGTCATAGGTAATAATTATTAATTTATATATCGAGAGTGGCAGGGTGCACTTAGTGAGATTCGATCGTCGTGTTTTATAATAACACTCCTTGCCTAACAGAATTTAGTCTAAATTCAATTTTAAGTCTATAGATTAATAATTATGGATATTGTGTAAAGACGTATAGTAATAAATTTATATATTTATCATTTGTGATTGCGTATAGATACATGCGTGTGATTATAGTAATAAAATGTGTCTGCTAAACGTTATATTCACTCAAGTTAATAACACCTACCCAGGGTCTTAACTGTGTTGTGAGAACGTTTTAGAGGCCCGAGTTTAATGTGAGATTATAACGAAATAAAAAATAACATTCAATGTATTTTACGAGTTTTGCCATACATTTCTGAGTCTTAACTCTTAAGTTATTGCTGTTTGTTGTGTTTATATATTATATATACACAATTTTATAAAATATAACTTTCTATTACATAAAAGATTTGTTGTCAAATCTTGATGTATTTCTCCTATTATACCTGCAATGTTAAAATTGAATGTACGTAAATTAATGTTAACTGTTTTTGTAGGACTATAAACATCTAAGCCTACGTAAAGTTTTTATATTTATTTTCATAATTATTTCTAATATGCATTGTTGGCTTAACACGTGTCTGTCTTGTAGATATCTACTATTATACACGTTACGCGTTAGTGTAGGAATGGATTAAGAAATTTGATTTGAGAAGGGGTTGAGAAAGCTAATTTGTTTTAGAAAATATACAATTATAATTTTATTACACATATTAATAGATTTGATGCAGATAAGATTTGATAACAATATTATTTCTATTAAAAAATTTTCGACTAAGAAATATGAATTATTTATTATTTGATCAAAGTATATAACAATAATTATTATATAACATTTCCAAAGGAGGGACCGATGGGGAGGGTCTCAACCTCTCATCAGTCTACCCTCCCTGCAGGATCAGTGTTGACCGCACTATTAATTCATCACAATATACCACATATAGTTCAAAATATTCAACTATATAGGTACTCTACCGCGTGTTAGGGGGTTATTTAAGTGTGGTCATTTATGAATAAAATGAGTAATGACTAATGAAATGGTTTTACCTAAACAAGAAAATTATGAACATGAATAACATGGAATACGACGCGACAGTCGTGTTATATAGCAGTAGTACTTTATACCATTTAAACCGATCTTAAACGAGTAATAGTGCAACCATTATTCATGTTTATGTGCAGACCCAACCGTATAGGTTTACGGTTAGGTTATACGGTATAGGTACGTGACTTTATATTGAAATACCAGAGGAAGAAGTAATGCGTCATTTTACAATGCATTGCGATTCGACACCGACTATAATCTATATGCCAGAGGACAGTAGTACAGGACCACATCATAAATATTAAATACAATGATATAGTTGATACCAAGAAAAATCAAAATGCGTTTATATAGACTTAGGTACGTTTCATATAGTTTGATATGTATTTTAGATTCTGAACGAAGTAATGAATGTATTGATTTTACAATGATGTGTTTTTTTTTTTGTGTCTGTCACCACGTTTTGGAGCAGTAAAAGTGCTTCGATTTTAAAAAGTGGGCCCTGTTTCTGATAGGAAAGTGAATGTAGTTGGTACTTTGGGGGGTTAAAAGTAAAAAATTTCCAATAGTTTTCAAAAGCGTCAGGAAAAACCCTAAAAAAGTAACAGAAAACGGGCATTTTTACGCAAAACTAGTTTTCGACCAAATCGATTTTCTTATATGGTTGTAAATTAAAAACTAATCACTGTAAATACTTGAAATTTTCACCAAAGGTTTATGTCAATGTTATCTATATACAGTTAAATTTTCAACAATTTTTGACTTTTTGAGTTATTTATAGACCATAGAAATATTCGATTCGTATGAGAATTTTTTTTTGAAGTGTCGATAAAAAAATTTTGGATGACCAAAAACACTTGAAAATTTAATACAAGGTTCCTTATGAGTTGTTTTTATTGAAGCTAAAAAAAATTAAAAATTGTTAGGCACAGTCTTTTTTTATAAGCGCTTATAGTTTAAATTTTTACAAAATCTGTCGAAATCGCGAATATTTGCAAGTAATTTTGAAGTTGAAAAATCATAAAATTTTTTGTGTTAATAACTAAGGATTGAAAACACAACACTAAGTTTTCCATAAGTTTTCCTTCAAGTATCTATAGAGAAAACTCGAAGCATTATTATAGGAAAAATTTTAAGCGCGTTTGAATTTTAAATTTTTACGAAATAGCGTAACGATAACGA
>VUJU01002621.1:17407-34918 GCA_009835225.1 Aphis craccivora
TAAAAAATTATAAGAATACATTGGCACAATTTTTTTTATTAGCATTTGAAGTTCAAATATTGACAAAAATTCGTCAAAACCATGAATATTTGCAAATTATTTTGTAGTTATAATAATTCATACAATTTTTTTGTATAGGTAGCTAAGAGTTGAAATTTTAATACAAGATTTTCCTTAAATTTAGCTAATAACAATTATAAAAAAACTTAAATTTTGATGTATTCAAACCATTAAAACATAAACAACCTTTTTCACCAACCACTGAAAATTATATCCTAGGCTGACAAATCATCTTCGTTTAGAATCGTTTTTCGTATACAATGATAATTATCATTGGATTCAAATTTAACTCTTCTATGATGTATAATAGTGATCCACACGGCACCTAATGTACAACAGAGCGGTACCCACTTGCCCGCTTTTTTTTTTTTATGAACGTATGACAAAAAAAATAAAATTCATAGTAATAATGCAGAGTACATTTTGATGTTATGACGAGAGCCGAATCTGACAATGCGAGAAAAGCTCCAAGTTCCTGATCCTATAATCGGTCAAACTTATACTTGCAGGCTACAACAAGTACAACATAAATAAGGTATGTACTGCGATTGTAAGGTGACAATAATTAATCAGAATAATTATCAAGAACATATGGGTTGTATATTATACGATGGTCATTGGCCGTTGCTGCACGTCTATCACAGGCGTGACATATAGCTCATCCCGGACGGACTAATGCGAAGTTAGGTATACGTTTTGTTGCTGCAACAGCAGCTCATATATAAACGCTGAGCATACAGGGTAAATCCATAGACCCTATATAAATTAATTTATAAAGTTTTACACTCCCTTAATGTTATAGGTACAAACCTAAGTACATACCTACCTATCTATGTATCATTATATCAATTATCTGTATTTTGTAGGTACCTATCTAACAATATTACTTATTATGATTAGAGGACGTCCACCGGCACGCGTATTGTGTAAGTGTATCGTAAATCATACGGCAAATTTTGTTTTCATAATAATATCGAGTAATTACTCAGCATTTCGGCCATTTTTAAAATTTGAGTGCATTGGCGTACTGTATAGAGCTGAGATTATTATCCCTGTAGGGCGTTTCTGCAGAGGCATTACCTATGTATTGATGTTTTAAAAGTAACAGCGAGTAGCGTCATTATACTTGTCGGACTGTACAGAGGCAACACACGCGTGGACGAGGTGGCGGCGTCTCTCGGGCGTATTTTTTCACTAAAATATATTCCGAGAAATCAGAATTTGAATCACTGTGCTGCACTCTTATTAAAAGACAAAATGGGCGAACGCGTGCTTGATGAATATCACTCTGTACATGTTATTAAATTCAAGGACCCGGTCGGATAAACCCACGCTCGCGATATTTCGCCGTAGTCGTCGGTCTCGCGGGAATAGATCTCTGCAGGCGACAGAAATTATTGTTGTTAAATTTCTTCCCCGGAAATGGGTATCACGCTCGAGACGGTTTTTACGTAGATCGCGTCGATTTTCGAATTGAAATATTTTATTTGCATCCGCTCGACTTGCCGCTATTATATGGTGATGCATATATACGCGGAAAAGACGGGCCGACGAGTTCCAAGTCCCCAGTGTGCAGTATAATACTGCTGTGTAGTGATACCCATCGTACAAATGTCACGAAAAAATAAATACAAAAATATGAACAGAATTCGTTAGCTGTTGACAATATTCGTATATCATCGCGTGGAAAAAAGGTTGTATTTTTTACTCGTATACCTATATAATAGTTTAGACATCATTTAATGTTTATATTATTTAGGTACGCGTCTCATAGCGCCCGTCACAGCCAAATCCAAAACCGCATTGACGCTCAATAATAATATATATTGTCAATAATCCAACATATTATTTTATATACATGTATATAGATTATACGTATAGCATTTATCATATTTATAATATTTATACGAGCTACGACCCATACTTTTATAATTTAATGGTAAATATTATTACAGTGATCGAGTCTTCATTTAATATTGTAATTTTTATTTATACGCGAGCAATACACTTTTATTATAATACACGGAATTAATGTGTTATTAATGTAATGAAGGTATTCCACTTGGAGTAGTAGTTATCCCTATTGATTTTTATTCAAACTAAAACGTAAAATTACATTTTTATTTTTATTATTCGTTCATAAAATATGATGTGTATATTATAGCGTATTACACTTGATTCACATCGAACTTAATTTCAAAAACAGTTTAAAACGTAGGTAGGTAAGTATATATTATATTATTTTCTGTACACTATATATATATATATATATAATATTAGGTAGGTACGTATTATATGTATTTTAATCAATGCTCAAATGCTTTGAATGATGACTGCGGGAAGTCGATGTGCTATCGTATTGAATATCGTAGAATATTATATCATAATTGTTGTAGGTGAATAATATTGTTTTCACGACGAATTTTTGGCATATTATATATTATTATAAACATCGTTTTATTCAAAACCATAATATTATAATTAATAATAATGCGCATGCGCTTTTTTTATGGTATCATATTAGATGTTATAAGAGCTTTATAATATGTGCATTCCCTCGGGTTATACCTACCGTATAATATGCAGGTATGTATATTTGAACATTTTACAGAGTACATAATATCGCATAAATTTAGCATGGTATAATTTTAAAAGGCAGTTCTTTCCGGTAATTCTATAGTTGTACGAAAAACTGAAATGAATGGGCAATTCAAATTATTATGAATAAAATATAATAAACAGCAATTTCTATTTAAACGCATTTCTGAGAACAAAATTGCCTAGAAATATTTTTTACACTACATTTACTATTGGTAAACATTAAATTATTCTTCTCGTTGTCACGAACAGAGAGTACGGAACATTACATTTTAAATTGATATCCGTAGTTTTTTCGTTGGTACGTCTTGGTTTTATGATAACATTTATAGAATTAAAAAGTTAATTCAAAACAGAGCGATACGTCTTGTTGGATTGCGCAGGCCGTACTTGACCTCGACACGGACGCATCATCAATAACTAGTCAACGTCGAGGGGCCACCTCAAGAACGTCAAAATTACATTTTTTTTTTTTTATTCTTATTCTGATTGACGTTTATACTACTCTATAGTAAAATATAAATACTAAAACTATTAACGGTGTCTGTCTGTGACCATGTCATATCGGTTGTCGCATTATAAAGGCTAACCTTTTAATGGCAATCAATAATTTTCTCGAATTGTTCAAATGATTTTGAAAACATTTTTTTAGATAATTTTTAATCTTTAATTACTAAACAACATTTTTGAAAACGATTTAATTTTTATATTTTTTTTATAAATAATGTTTTTATTTTATTGATTGAATAACATACATTTTTAATTAAACGTTCTGAATAATATTTTTCTGAGAATTTCAATGTAGGTATAGGTTATAATTATTGAATTTCACACGAGTTTTTAGTTAAATATTTATACTTAAGTATTTAAAGTTTAGACGAGAGGGACGTGAAATAGCGTAAGACTACTCCATAAAATGTTGGTTATATGAAATTAAATGTCCATCTGTTTTTCAATAAAAAATAAAAAAAAAAGTAGAGGTATGGAAATATTTCTAAAACCATTATATCTTTTCGAGAATATGAGTGTTTTCCCTTTAATGTTTAAGAGTTATTTCTTATTTTATAAAAATTAGTATAAAATATATTAAATCGTATTTTAAAACCTACTAAATATGTGTTTTGCAGAACAGAATAAATCATAAACGTAATATCATTACCCATAAGCTATTATTGTATAAAAGTATATACAATAACAATAGTATAATATATAGTACAATAAACTAATATTTAAAAATATATAAGTATATAATTTACTCTTAAACTTAATACTAAAAAACATATCAAACCTGTAGTAAATTGTATATTTATCGTATTCAATAATTGTAATATATAATTTAAAAAAGGTGTTCTAGACAAATAATAAATAAATATTAAAATGTAATCCTTTTTTTTCAGGAATCGAGATCAATCGTTTTGTATACCTACCACTTATTAATACTTCTTCGTTGATAGTATTCCTTGTAAGTTATAAATTATAAATTATAATAATACATAGTTACCTACTCGTTATCAATTCGGGTGCACTCATAACGAGGTATTTGGAATTCCGAGTTAGACAAAAGTTAAAATTAGTTAGTTTTTACTATTTTATTTTTATCAATTGTTATTATAATAATTTACGATACTGTTTCGGTTGGCTTGACCGAAGAAAACGATATTCAGATATAGGTACTTATAATTGTTAAATATGTAGTAGGTACCTCTACCTATTGATTAAGTTAGGAAAGTCGAGAAAAGGCTAAAAAATATAGTATATAAAATGAATACACAAAATATTTACATATTAATGTAACTGATTTCCGAGAAATATTATGATTATTAGATTCGCCGAAAAGATGTTAGCTTATGACATCCACCGACCTCTCCCACGATGATACCATCCATCTCTATATAGGTTTAATCAGTTTATAGATCATAGGTACTGCCAATAACATTCACGAATTTTTATCGGCCGGTAAAAGGCCGAGGAAAAAAGAAAAAGTTTCGAATTATACAAAACTGCTGGCATTGTTTTACTTTTTGATATTATTCATCGTTCATTATTCATTAATATTGTTTATTATTATTTTGTAAATTTTATATTTTGGGCACACTGAAAAATCATTTCATATATTATATTATGTATATTTTGTTTAGTGTTAAAGTAGTGGCGTTAAATCAAAAGATTTCAAATTTGTATACAATACTACATATATATAGACGATTACACATATTATATTATATTATTATGTAATTTAGTATGCAAATCAATAGGTATTAATTATTCACATTTTTTTGTTTTCCTTTATAGAAGGAATTTTAAAGAGTCTCATCAAATAAATGGTGTCACACATTGGTGCATTTAAAATATTTACACAATATACCTTTGTCCTTTATACTTTTATAGATACGAGGTACCTATATTTTCTGCAGTTCTGTGTTCGTATTTAAAAAAAATTAATTTAATATTTTGTCGTATATTTAAGGTTTTGTTATACAAATATATATTTATTTATTATATTTTTATAAGAAATATTTTATTATTTAATATTTAAATAATTTAGTTTTTTTTTGACAGATTGACGGTCATAAATCATAATTTGACTTTTTTACAAACTATTTTTAGGCTGCTGTTATGTTTTCATCTATAGCGATGTTGTCGATGAATAAAAACCATTTTGTTCTAGGTACCATTGAACTATTAAATTCATCATAATTTATTATTTTTAGAATGCGCAGAACACTAAGTAGGTAATAACATACTAATTAATTAATTAATACTTACAACAGTTTTATAAAATGAAAAACTACTTCAAATAATATGATATAATACTGAAAATAGTTTATAAAAAATGCATTTTATTATTATTTATTATTGTTTTATTATTTTAATATTTTAAAATATATTAATCTAGGGTTGTTTTGCATATTATAATTTCATTAAGTGCATATTTTTACATATTTTATCAAATTTTAATAGTTTAAAATGTAGTTATGTAGTTCCGTACATAACCGCGAATCATCATATTTATATACACCACTATGCAGATTACATGCAACTATGCAAAGATCACTGTATATTAAATGAAGAATCAGTTTAGATTTTAATTAATCCGAATCTCATCCTAAAATCATTATAGACGCACATATGGAGGGGGGGTGCTAGGGGGTGCTTAGTACCCCCAGAGCACAATATTATGTTGAAATGAATAGGTACCTGAAAATATTCAAATTATAAGTAATATGTCATTTATATATTAAATTTATGAATTATAATATTTTTGAGAATATTTTGCTTATTAATTATTACAATTTGGATATATCTACATATTAAAGTAGGTATTATAAGTGTAAACAGTTTTTTTTTATGATTATATTTAGATTATTAGACATTAATTTAAGTTGTTTTTTCAATGTAATACCTATTTGAATAAATTGAAATATTATTTTAGACTTTAAAAAAGGGATTTTTTAAAACACTTCAAATTTACCCATAAAATATGTTTTAGAAAGTTAGGAAACACTCGTCAAATTGGAAAAGAACGTAAGGTGTTAGTGTTATTTAAGCACTGTCACTTTAGTGACTGATTCAAAATATGATTGTTGTATAATATACTAAAAGTAGAAGACTAAGCACTTCAGTATTTTGGTAATAACGATTTAGAATTTAGATACCTACCTATATAATTATTTTTGGTTTTATTATGTATGGTTGGTAATAATTGTAATAATACACCTATCAGCATTTTAGATTCGGAGTGAAGCGAGGAATGTATTGATTTAACAATGTTGTGTATTTTTTTTTTTTTGTGTACACGACAACGTGTCGAAAAAATGTTTCAATTTCAAACTTTGGGGGTGGTTTCCGATAGCAAAATGAATCTAGTTGATGCATTAGGAAGGTTATTTTTTGAATTTCCCAATAGTTTTCAAAAGTGCCGGGAAAAACAAAAATAAAATTAAGGAAAAACGGGAATTTTCACGCAAAACCAGTTTTCGACCAAATCGATATTTTTATATGGTTGTAATTCAAAAACTAATCACTGTAAATACTTGAAATTTTCAGCAAATGTTTATGTCAGTGTTATCTATATAGAGTTAAATTTTCAACAATTTTTGACTTTTTGAGTTATTTATAGACCATAGAAATATTCGATTTTTATGAGAATTTTTTTTTGAAGTGTCGATAAAAAAATTTTGGATGACCAAAAACACTTGAAAATTGAATACAAGGTTCCTTATGAATTGTTCTTATCGTAGCTAAAAAAAATTAAAAATCGTTAGTCACAGTTTTTTTTTTATAAGCATTTATAGTTTCAAATTTTTACGAAATCTGTCGAAAAAGCGAATATTTGCAAGTAATTTTGAAGTTGAAGAATCATAAATTTTTTTTTGTTAACAACTAAGGATTAAAAACAGAACATTAAGTTTTCCATAAGTTCTCCTTCAAGTATCTATAGAGAAAACTCGAAGCATTATTATAGGAAAAAATTTAAGCGCGTTTAAATTTTAAATTTTTACGAAATAGCGTAACGATAACGATTTACCCTCAAACGATTTTAAATATTTGTTATTATTCAAAAAGTATAAGTCGTAGATACATGAAAATTTTATCAGTTATTAAAATTGGCGATTTCTTTACGTGATTTAATTTTCAAAATATTTTGAATTTTTTTGAGCTATTTATAGACAACTGAAATTTTCAATTTTTCTGAAGTGTCGATAAAATTTTTTTGGCCCTATCAAAATACTTGAAAATTTAATACAAAGTTCCTCATACGTTCTTCCTATAGTGATTAAAAAATTATAAGAATACANAGGCACAATTTTTTTTTATTAGCATTTGAAGTTCAAATATTGACAAAAATTCGTCAAAATCATGAATATTTGCAAATTATTTTGTAGGTAAAATTCATTAAAAATTTTGTATAAGCAGCTAAGAGTTGAAAATTTAATACAAGATTCTTCATAAGTTTAGCTTACATTAATTATAAAAGAACTTAAATTTTGGTGTATTTATAAGGCCATTAAAACATAAACCACCTTTTTCACTAACCACAG
This sequence comes from Aphis craccivora, assembly GCA_009835225.1. Classification (NCBI taxonomy): domain Eukaryota; kingdom Metazoa; phylum Arthropoda; class Insecta; order Hemiptera; family Aphididae; genus Aphis; species Aphis craccivora. The sequence goes on from VUJU01002621.1 coordinate 25,108, forward strand.
GAAATTATATCCTACGCTGACAAATCATCCAAGTTCAGAATCGTTTTTCGTACCTATACAATGATATCTATCATTGGATTCAAATTCAACACTCCTATAATATATAATAATGATCCATACGGCACCTAATGTACAGCAGAGCGGTACCCACTTACCCACTTTTTTTTTATTTTGGAAATACTTTTTTTCCTCCTAAACTTGCTCAAAAGTATCAATTGTAGCACCTGTTCTGAAAGGTAATATTCTTAAGCTGATACTTTAAAGAGGTCATTTTTTGATTTTCGAAACGGTACTCGCAATAAAAGCGATTAAAAGTGAGAAAACGTACGATTTCAAGATTGTGTAATATTAAATAATTACGATCGACGTTTTCTACCAGAAATATTGCTGCAAATGAAAAATGACAAGAGACCTTTTTTATTGTATTTTGGATTTTGTTCCTTACGGTTTAAAGTTCAGAAAATTTGAGCTATTTGTAGACATTTTAATTTTGGGAGATTTTGTTGTAATAATAATGGGTCAAAAACATTCGTAAAAACTAGAAATTTGGGTTGTTTACTTATATTAGTCTTACCTAGACATGGTGAAATGTTCAAAACATTTGAGCGACTTTTAAGCTTTTTTTAGAATTATATAAATATTTTTGATAAGTTAGTACCTACCTATAATACTTATACCTATTATACCGTAAATAAGTTCAATACACATAATACCTGTAGTACTGTACATATAATAACTCAATATTATATATATTTTTTGTTTTTTTATTTTAGGTATTCGGACGAATGTCATATCATATTATTATAATATTACGAGTATGTTGGCTAGAAAGTATTGATTTAACAAATCATAACACTGTTCTGGCTAATTAGAATAACATATTTTATATTATACTTCTGCTGTCTGCTTTGAAGATGTTAATTCTTTTACAATTACAAAGACTGTACCAAAGTATGTCACCGCCAAGTGCCATACGATGTTTGTCGAAATGGAGCTAAAACGTAAAGAAGAATAAGAAATGTGCATGGACCGCCAGATAGCCTGACACACGATGAAATAAAACAAAATATAAAATTCTGCCAGAAAACAATATAATCTTAACTTAAAAACATTTATTATTATTATTCTCAATTAATGGTTTTAGATAAAACCGTTTTCGGAGTTCCACTAATTGTGAATGTGCGAAAATACGATTTCTTACTGTCACCGTTCGTTCAATCTGCGTTTCGATGGTTCGAAAACAACACTCTCGACCACAAGGAGTTGTTCCGGAATCCCGGCATTAAATCACGGATACAACGGTTAAAGCAACTGGCTGAAGCCGATCCGGACGACTTTAAATTTGACCATGGTCGCTGGCCCCTTGTGCAACGTTTCCAGAACTGCGATTTTTATTTGATCTGTGTACCATTAATTAGGTACCTATTACAGCACCGTCAGCACCTCCTCAATTCACACCTAATGTGCGCCTATGTAATACCAAGTTATATTCTATTCTTGTTAACTCATTAAGTGTCAATTTTTTAATAATTAATTAAATAGAAATTATTGTGTCGAGTCCAAGAAGTTTAAAACCATAACAATCATCTTAAAATTTCTTGGTAATTATTTGATCGATTGACCTTTTTTGTTTTTGTGCATCATAATAAACGGTATCCTTTTTTATATTTTGTAGCTGGGCATTAATCATACCGACTTTGCTAGAGAATAAAAATGAAATAAAATTGTCAACAATTTTTATTTTACATTTATTGTGTATTCCATATTAAACTATTTTATAACAACAATAAATACAGATCGTTGCAGTATTATTCGTTTTCCTATTGCAAATTATTACTATGTAGATAATTTTATGTATTATAGTTACTTATTTATATAAATCTCGGCGGATGTAATATTCGTTTTCTGTTTCTATGTACCTACCTAATAGTAACCTTACTTATATCATAGGTATCCGGTTTTAAAATTTTAGTTTTTAAATGTTTTCATCATCAATATCCAAACACATTGTCATTGCGGAACATTTCGACTTCACCCGATGTACCTACTCGATTGTTATCGACAAAGGTGGTCGTATGATATTTGTATAATGCATAAAATTGTGCCTATTACAGGTTATAAAATGATTTGATTTCTAATGCTTACCCCAAGTGACGAGGTGGCCGAGTGGTTAAGGCGTTGGACTGCTAATCCAATGTGCTCTGCACGCGTGGGTTCGAATCCCATCCTCGTCGATGTTTACAAAAATGAAAATTTTGGTCGATGATTCAACCCCGTCGAACCATATTTTTTCTTAGTCATGAATAAAATCAATTCGTGAGATAGTTGTACAAGTTTATTGTACTAAAGGCACGACTCTCTGGACTGTGTTAGTTGGAGGAGGTATAATTAATTTTTTTCATTAAAAGACGATTCTGAGAGCCAAAACATAACTTAATAATATATATGTTATTTTGCTTTGTTTGCGAACGTTTGCTTGCATGCTTACATCGAGTAAAAACAGATTGATCAATTAAATCTTCAACGATGAGAATAATAAAACATTTTGTAATACCATATTATACAATAACAGTGGTACCTCTTGTTTCAAATAATTTTGTATAGAGTTTAAGATATTTTGCTGTTTTAGTCTTAAACTATTTTTAGAAATATTATTATCACATTATTTGTTTTGCATAATATTATCTTATTTTTGTATACATATTGAGTGAATTAATAGTATAAATATTAAATATATTAAAAAGTAAAAATAAACCGTAATTCAAATTCTGGAAAAAACTTTAAATATGTTATCCACAACAAACTGATTACTTTAAACCTACTATAAGTCATAAAAGTATAATAAATTACTTCCGAAGACCCTTAAACTTTTTAGAATCTTGGCCATGTAGGATATAAATTATAATGAGCCTACAGGGCCGTTTAAAATGATTCAGAGTCTTGACGGAATCCAAACATTACAAATAATCAAGTTAATTCCTATTTTTTTATTAATGGTTTTTTTTTTTTTTTTTTTAATGACAATGTTAATTTGATTTTTAACGATATATAGGTATATATATTATTTATAATAAATCAATAAATTAATTAACTAATTTAAATTATGTCTGGATGAATAAATAATATTATATATCTAGTAGTAAATTAACTCAGCGTTGACTTAAATTTAATATTATGTAGCTTAAAATGAAATAATAGTAATTTAATTGTGTGTATTTCAAAAAATTATCTATTGAAAACTGATGAAATATGCTTTTATGTATTATCATTGATTATAAATACTAATTTATAATCAATGGTATTACGTAATAAATATTACTTATAATAAGTATACAGGTTATAAATATTTTTTTTTTCAATAATAAGTCTTGATAATGATTCTATTTACATAATAGGTATATCGACATATCGTATATAATATTATCTACTGTAAACTACCTATATAACTGATTATATAGTGATTTTTATTTGTTAGTTGTGTTTATTTTAAATGTAAGTATAGTAGTATAGGGGTAACCACTCGTTATCGGTTGAAAAGCAAATTATTAATAATTATTTTATTTTTATATTATATACATGGTGTGTGTGTAATGTGTGCATAATTTATTAGAATATGGTTATACTGGAACAAATAATAATTGCAAAATACACTGTTGACATTATTGAATATATATGTTTGTTCTCTTTTTTTATTGGTTGTTACACACTTCAGATTCAGATAAAATATGTGTGTGTATAATACTACAACTGTACTGTGTATCATGACCTATTTCACCCGCATGATTCGTATACCGCAGTTACAACGAACAAAAAATTGTCAATAATTATACACACACACACAGTTCACACAGTGTTTTTTTTTTTGCAAAAATCATGTAATAGGATTGACTAATTGCAGGGATTTGTAAGGACTCGAGGTATATATAGACTGAGTGACGTAAAAATCTAAGAAAATGATGATCGAGTAAAATACTGTGAGATGAAGCAATAGAAAAACAACATAATAATCAAACGATGAGATTTGATGATTTCTTTAGTTGGGCTACAGAGTAGATTTTACCTACATTTAGATTACCCAACAAATTATATAAATGAATCGTTTTTTATATAGCGTTATTGCAGTGACTGTAAAGTGTAAAGTGTATATAAATACTCTATTAAAAAAACGTATTTGATAACTTATTAATATTCAAAAACATTTATGAGATGTATAGGTGAAATTGTTTTTTATAAGTATTTTATGTTGTAGATAAAATATATTAATTTTTAGTTGTAACAATTACTAACAGGAAAGGTAGGGGTTTGAACAAGGTTCGTGGATATTATTATTAAAAGAACCATGGAATTTATTTTATTTATTAACCTGAGTAAGTAAATATACATGATCATTTCATATAATAAATATTATTATCTAAAGAACCTGCTAATACCTGAATTTTTTCTTTCTGGGAGAGACTACATAATATTTTACATAATATATTATAATAAGTAACTAATTTTATTAAATATAAATATTCTTAATACGATTCATTTCAATTTTTATTTTAAATAAATAACCATTAACCACTGATCATATTAGTGATTTAGTACAAATATAATATAAACATTATGTTATAAAAAATTTCCATTTGTAAAATACATACTAAAGTTTATAATATCATATTTTATATTGTTCAATGTCATATAATATAATTTATTGTATGAGATTGAATTCAGAATATAAAAAGAATTGAAAAAAAAATACGAGTTGATCGTATTTTTAATGGTTTGAATGTAGAAATTAGAAATGCTCCGAGACTTAAAAAAACACTTCGAGCTGGTGGCGCCAAAGTCATTTGAAATATTACCGACATTTTGAGCAGTAAACAAAACTATATAGTACATACTATCGTCAATACGACTCACGACATTGATATGAAACAATGACCCTTAAAATGTATATACGATGACCATACGCGTACACGCACATAAATACATTGTACCAATGTAGATTTGATGCCGTTTCGACAGTTTTTTGGTTAAATCTTTAACGGAAAATCATATTAAAAATAGCTATTCACTAAACAATATTATCATTACGGTACATGTTTAGTTAATAATAATTATCAATAGCTTTAATTATATCAATAAGAAAAGTGGTCAATCTGTATTGAGGACGTACCACTCGCATGTGTTGTCACCATTTACAAGAAAAGTTCGAACACATAGTAATTTTACGTTCAGCCGTTCTAACTTAGATTGGTAAGTTTTAAATTTGAAAGAATTTTTATGCTGGCATGTAAAATATTAAAATTTAAAAATGCACACAATGGGCTTTAAAATTAAAAATAAAAAAAAATACGAGAACTACCGAACATTACAATACTTTATGTTATCGTTATGCACTTTCGTAGGACATAAATATATATTATATTATATTGCATAAACGTCGTCTTTGCATGGGTACAATAAGATTGGTCCACAATCCACTTATCCGCGGATACGTATGCATAATTAAAACTTAAGTTCAGATGAATCGTTGACTCTAAAGACGTTTAATGAGTTTGAAAACTTTATAGGTATAATATTGCGATTTATTAATATTATTATGTCGTGACCAGTTTGCAGATATAAATAATTTTGTCTTAAAACGGTTTTGGCGTGAACAACATATATATGAATGATGCATGTGCTATAAAGCATTTTTCAGCAATTTTCCAAACACGCGAGTTTTAGTTTAATATATACCTACTACCTATTTTATTTTATTTTTATTTACGGTGGATGAGTATTTTTAAATTGATTTTCAAGTAAAAGTTAAATTGAAAAATTTGTACGTAATAATAGATGTACGATGTTTGGTTAGTGGGTAGCCACGGGGGTTTCAGTGCTCATTTAATTCTGAGTCGTCAATGAATTTATTGTAGTGTATAATAATAATTGAATATTTTAAATTATTGATTTAATAATATAAGTCAGTGAGGAATATAAAAAGTATATTTTTTGTCAACTTATAAGTGCGGAACTAAGTTAATATTGCTCTTAGAATTTTTTAATGCCCTTTTATGGTTATATTTTATATATTTTAATTTTATAAAATTTAGAACTTGATTTTTCTAAAAAACACAATCATTCGAAATATGATTTTTGAATTTATAAAAATATAAAGCATTCATATAGAAATGGCACGGGGAAATTTTTTATAGGTATTATACATATTAAATAAATTTATTAATTAGCTATAAACGTTTTACACTTCATTTGGGTGGATTATTGTAATTGGTAACATACTTTTAAATATTATAAAGGTAGAACTGTTGTTTTTCAATAAAATAATTAACTTTTCATTAACATTTATTTTTGTATTAAGTGACGGGGGAGATTTTACTAGATTTATTAACAGATAGTGGATTGAATATTGCATTGTTTTAGTATTGCGCGTCCGTACTAGCTCGATTACACGTCGGTTTATATCCTATTTCGCGACCTTACTGCAGGTGTAGTGTGAATGGTATTTTTTACTATTATTAAGTGAAGAGGCTATAGATTAGCTGTGGAGTCGAGAAGTATCTATGTATAGGATGTACTCGTAAGATTGGCTATTTAACTTGAATTTTCAATTAAACTTGTAACGTAACGAGTTATACACCATTTTGCGGAACAAAAGTTTAAGTACCTATATTCAAATTATAAACTATGAACATTGTGTGTTATGAATGAATACTTAATACTTATGAATGAATGTTATTTATTCTATTTTTTTTGTAATATTTATTAGACGCTCCGAAATCGGCAGAATCAACTTGTCACATTGTGTACGTGAAAATTATTGTTAAAAATGTCTAAGCATTAAGTTTAAATGTCAATTAATTGTTTTGACGAATATTTCAAACCATAATTTTTATCAACATATATATTTCATCATTTAAATTTTGTTGCGTCATTTTTTTCGAAATGTCGATAAAACTTGAAAAATTAATACAAGGTTTCTAATAAGTTGTTTTAATAGTAATAATAATAAAAAAAAAAAAAATCAAAAGTCGTCACAATTTTTTTTTTTAATAAGTGTTTTAAATTCAAATATTGACAAACATCTTTAAAATCATGAGTGTTTGTAAATTATTTTGTAGTTAAAAATGTATAAATAATTGTGTATAAGTATAGCTAAGAGTTGAAAATTTAATACAAGTTTTTTCTATAAGTATATATCCTCGACGAAGACAGAGTCAATCAAGATCCTTGTCCGGAATGGACATCATGATTAAGAGTTGTGGCTTAGGAAATACGCTAAAAAAGTGTTCGATGTCAAAGGTGAAATTCATGGTCTTTGAATTCAGGATAAACATGCCTACTAACTACTAAGTATTCATAATCAATGTATTATTTAAACTTTTATGTTAAAACTAGTAAATTTAATTTACGACAGCAGTGTACCTAAATTGCCGATTTAAAGCGCCGCGTAAGCGTGTTATTTAATTGTTAAAAATATCTTACTTATTAAACTTACTGTCAAAAATAATATGCACTTGTCCGAATTTCAATTAAATTCTTGATTTAACATATTTAACTAATTGTAATTATCGATAGTTCAATAGATCATTAATATTCTGATTTATGAATATTATTCATGTAAATTATGACACTATCGATTTAATAAAAATAACCAACCTCTTCCCATTATAATCATTTTTAAATAAAAACCGTTTACTACTATACTCACGTATTTAGATCACGTACGATGGCGACTAGAAAATTTAAAGTTTTACGAAAACGAATCAATTATGTTGAATAACGTAATACGGTTAGATTCTCCGAAGGTGGTACAGCTGATAATTCTTACGAAAAAATGTATGGAATTTAAATATATAATTTAATTTTTATGAATAGCTGTAGAAATAATTAATATAGAAAAATCTTTAGACAGAAAAATGAATTGAAACTACAGAAAAAAAGTTATAAAAATACTTTTTACAGCTTAAATATTTAATAAATTAAAAGGTAATTTTGTTTTAAACATTTTCTAATCATGTAGAAGAATTTAAGTGCTACAAACTAGATACTCAGAAATGTAATAAATTTCTACTTATTATAGGTTTAAAATTCTGTTAATAATATTTTCTGATCAATTTTTTTCTTTAATTCTCTGTTACTACTAATAAATTAATATAATGACTATAATAATAATAATAAAAAAAACAGTTTAGTACCTATGTACTTATATTTATTATTTATTTCAATCTAGTTAAGTGTAACTAATAAGTAGATATACCTCATCACGTAACTCCTATATGTATTTTTCCCCTAATCATCATCATCATACATTCACAATGCATTTACTATATGAGTGTGGTTTGTTTTTATTTATTATAATAAAATAAATATTTTTAATCTAAATATTTTGTTATTCTTTTTATATAATGTATACATATTATGAGTGTTATAAAAATTTAGAATTTAATATATTTTTTATCACACATAAAATTTAGATATGCAATATTTTAGGTTTTGAGAAAAGGGAGAAAAATATTTTATTATTTTTTTTTTTTGTTGATTTAATATGACCACTTATAGTGCCGACCACGACAGAAGAATATAGTAGTTTTTTTTTATATACAGTCAAATTTATTCCTCATTAAGGTTAAGTAATTAAATTTAAATTGTTTTAGAAAAATAGTATTTTGGTTTCTATTAAAATACATCAATAGAATATGACACTAATTTATATTGCTTTCCAGCTGTAAATATTTCAGCATTACATTGCATTTCAAAGTTGTATATTAGCTATAACCCGACATAATATTATAGGTTCATAATATAAGTTTGAGTGTAAAACCATGTAGTTTAAATAAAGATCGATTAACTAATAGATATTGCAATACCATTTCTGGAATCCACAGGGCAGAAAATTCTCGAGAACATAATATTATTATTCTGCACATTTATTTTCAGCGTTGCTAGATAGCATCGAAATGAAAACATCTGTTTGTGAATAAGTAAAATACGATTAACTAAAATGATAATAACACTGTAAAGGTTTGTTGTGACGACGAAATATGTTTTAAATATATTATGTTTTGCATATCATAGTCTATATATATATATATATATCTCGTTTTTTAATATAGTAATATCTCTGTGAATGACAACACATTAGTCAGCTTTATCTTCATTCATTTATCTCTCACACAAAAAGCGAATGTATCTCGTCATTTATTTTTATCTATTAATTAAAAGTTTTCTTGACTTGTCATCTAAACTTAAGTGATAAAATAATATTATAATATATATCTCATAATCATAAGAATAAAATACAGTAATTTATATAACGTTATAACTTATAACTATGGAGAGTTAGACTGAATAATTTTATTTATGATTTTGCAAACTTTTTTATATAGTTATTTAACATTGATAAAAATCCCTCATATGATGTATAATCAAAGTGTACAAAATATTTATTTTTATATGATATTTATATATTTTCCGTTTTATATTATATATATATATATATATATATAATAATAATAATAATTTATTTACGGAAATAAATTTCAATAACAAAAATATTGTAGTGACAGTGTGTTAAGTGCACATAATATGGGTTACAACTTAAAAGTAATGTGAATACAAATAACATAAAATAGAACAAAATATTGAAAACAACAAAAGAAAAAAGAAAAAAAGTATATGTATAATAATATTAGATACCGATTTAAACTTAAAGATATTATATAAAAGCAGCATAATAAGAATAAATAACTATATTGAGAGTATACAGTGGTTATTAATGTAGGTAGAAGAAAAAAAAGGGAGAAATATGATACAGAAAGCA
>VUJU01002622.1:0-20851 GCA_009835225.1 Aphis craccivora
GCGCAAAAGAACATCACCAAGTCCGACAAGAAGCGCAAGCCCAAGAGGAAAGAGTCGTACGCCATCTACATTTACAAAGTCTTGAAACAAGTACATCCCGATACCGGTGTCTCCTCGAAGGCCATGAGTATCATGAACAGTTTCGTCAACGATCTGTTCGAACGCATCGCCGCCGAGTCCAGTCGTCTTGCTCATTACAACAAACGCTCGACCATTACCAGTCGGGAAATCCAAACCGCCGTCCGTCTCTTGTTGCCCGGTGAATTGGCCAAGCACGCTGTCAGTGAAGGAACCAAGGCGGTCACCAAGTACACCAGTTCCAAATAATTCTTCCTTGCCCATCGATTTGACAATTAAAACGGCCCTTTTCAGGGCCACTACTTATCTTATCAGTATTATATCTTCAATACTTAAATTATTAATTAAAAGTCGTCCATATTGTCCATTGAATAAAGTAATAATGTATGTTACTACCTATAATAAATAAACCAAAGTAATTTTATTTACGTTCTGTGTCCGTTAAAGATGGTGACAATCTCAAATGTTTTTGAGTTTATTTAGCAAGTACTTAATAGTTTTATTTATTTATATGTAATGTATTAGTAAGTGCTTCGCTTCCGTCTAGAACACTGTCAAAAAAATTAAAAACCGTGCAAGATAAACTATTCACCTCCTACGGCGGCCGCTCGAAAAACCTGGGAATTAGAATGACTATGAGTAAAGTTATTAGTTATTACCATTGATTATAAATATCTTAGTATCTTAGTCCGTGATGAATAGTATTTATAATAATCAATGTTATTACTGTAATGTTTAAATGTTTTTAAATTTTAATAACCAAAATCATTTGCATTGCGCTATCTCGTGATTGGTTGGCAATATAAACGTTATGCGTCTGTTATACATTATTTAAAGGCAACCGAGTTTACGATATTTCTTATCACTAGTCGTCACTACAATATTACATTACCTAGTATTTATCATATATTTTATACCTGTCCTAGTACATTGTACAAACTTTAAAATTCGTAATAGGTACACGAATAATAATTATAATTTATAATAACATAGTTTATAGCTACTAATTATAATATTTTATACATCAAATAACGTATTAGCGTGTTTGCTTATTGTTGTTAATACATTTTTCATTCATAATATTGATTGAATATTGCTATGTTTCTTAATTAAATCAAATACCTATTTTAGAAATAATAATTATGGACAAATCTAATTCTACGTACCAAATAAAATGTCTTCCAGCCATAAATTTTGTGCAAAAAATTGGAGTATATGAATCTAAAAACGTTAGTATACCTATCATAATTTTATTGTATTCTTTTTTTAACTTATCATTTCTATCAAGTGAATAAAATATTAATTGAATTTTATTTTAAGAGATATTTTGTTGTTGGATCCAATAACGCTCGTACAAAGTACCGCATTCTTAAAATTGATCGAACAGAGGGTCATGACCTGACAATTGTGGATGACCGGGTAGAGTATACTGAACTTGATATGATAAATTCTTTGAACGTTGGATTGCACAGGAATACCAGTCTAAATAAAATAGCATCAGCATTTGGCATAGTTGGTAAAAATAATACAATTTTTTTATTTAAAATAATTAATGTACCAATGTACTACATATTCATTTATAATTCGTGTTAAGGTTTTGTAAGACTACTAGAAGGATATTATATGATTTTAATAACAAAACGTCGTCGTGTTGCTGTAATAGGACGTGAAATCATATATAAAATTGAAGATACGTCTATGATATACTTGCCTAATGATGCTTATCGTATTCCTAATGTTAACGAACCACGTTATTTAAAAATTTTTCAAAGTGTAGATTTATCTAGCAATTTTTACTTCAGGTAAGGCTAGATCAATGTGTTCATTTCATTTTATAGAAATATTTTTCTTTGTGTGCAATGTTAATGATAGAAACCCATCTCTTATACTTAAAAAATTAATATAGGTAGTCTAATAATTTTGAAATATTTATGTAACATTTTAAAGAGTGGATAAAAAGTGTCCTTTTCTTCACACATTTGTCTTGAGTACCTATATTGTAATATTAATTAATTATTTAATTATTATTTATTTAGTTACAGTTATGATGTTACACATACTCTACAAGTCAATATGTCAATTGCACAAAATGTTCCAAATGGTTAGTTTATTTTTCAAACAGTTTGTCTCTTATTACTATTGTTATTTTTTTATTATTTTACCCAGAAATAATACATGAGATGGCTAAAAATTACCCGTTTGGCTGTAAATATTATGTATCTTGAAAGTGCAATATGGATTTAATATATCTTTTAAAACAGATACATTATAAATAACTTTAGTGTATTGTTTTATAATTATTTTATTTAAATTCCTTCATTAATATATCAAAAGTAAATATATTCTATTTTATTGTTGTAGATTTGTCTGGAGATAGTGTATTTGTTACCAGAAGTTGTCCAAATAAAATATTTGTTTGGAATGACTATCTATTAAAAGATGTACGCGACAAATTACATCCAGATTGGATTTTAAATATAATGCACGGTTTTATTAGTCAATCAAATGTTTCAATTTTCGGACGTCCAATTTATATCACATTAATTGCTCGGAGATCAAATAGATATGCTGGTACAAGATTTCTGAAGAGAGGCGCTAATAAAAATGTAAATAATTATTTGTTCGTAGTTAATGTGACATCCCATTTAGTTCTCCCAACAAGAAAATTGAAGATTTTATTTCTTAATGTTTATAAACATCTTACCAATATTAGGCTTTTCAAAAACTCATTCCTATATTCATAGAAATTAACTTTTAATTTTAATTGATAACATATTTTCTCAGTGTTTTCTTTAATTTTCAAATCATCATATTTCATAAATCGTATACATATTATAAATAATGTATTAATATAACTCTATTTATTTAATTTATATTTAAACTTAATAGAATATTAAAAAAAAATTAATATGCAATGTTTACTTTTCTTTTTGGTCTATTATAAAGGGTAATTAATGTTTTTGTTATGAATAATTTTCCAATGTCTCTGTTAACTTAAAACATCTAATACATTTGTATTAGATATAAGGGTTACATTAAACATAATATGTATTTAGATTTAATACATATAACAATATGTCAATATAAAATTATAAAATGTGTTAGGTATGCAGTGAATAATATTATATTTTTTTAGGGAGAAGTTGGGAATGAAGTTGAAACTGAACAGATAGTTCAAGATCATGGAGCGAGTTGTCAAAATAATATGTACATAAGTTCATTTCTTCAAATGAGAGGTTCAGTTCCTGGTTTATGGAGCCAAGATATAAGTAAAATGGTACCAAAACCTACAATATCGTTTGAATTAATTGATCCATTCCATGAAATACCTGGTGAGTAACTTTCATTGTACAATATCTGATCTCTTTTTTTATCAAAAAATATTATATTTTAATTTAAACTTTTAAGTTATTATACTTATTAACTAACTAACACAACATAGTTTTAAGCATCTATATGATGGTTAAAATTTAAAATTGTTATAAAAATTCTTAATTTTTGGTCTTTTATAGCAATTTTAGCTATAAATAAAATATACATTTATTGATGTTCAATCTTTTTTTTTTTCAAGGTGCTCATTTCAATAATTTGTATAAAAGATATGGTTCACCAACAGTTATAATAAATCTTGTTAAAAAGCGTGAAAAGAAGGTTCATGAATCACAGCTAAGTGATCATTTAGTATCAGCTGTGAAGTATTTAAATAAGTTTTTACCACCTTGTCATCATATTCAGTATGTACATTTTGATATGGCAAGAATGAATAAAAGGTAAACATTTTTAATAACTTATTTTTTGTTGGTATCTATTTGTATTTAAATTATATATTTCATTAGTAAAAATGTGAATGTCATGAGACGCCTTGATGAAATTGCGCGTATGGCAATTTTTAAAACAGGCATGTACATTAATTGTCCACGGATTATAGAAAAACCTACTTTTGGGCAAGATAAAAATGGTACTATACTTCAAAATGGAATAATTAGAGTAAATTGTGTTGATTGCTTAGATCGTACTAACACCGCTCAATTTGTTATTGGAAAATGTGCACTAGCTTATCAAGTATGAATCTATGTTGTATTAATAATTGTATTTGGTAGTGGTGTGTATAGAGCTATTTAAATTTATGGTTACATTTCAAAACTCCAATGATAATTACGATGGTCTTCCAGAACACAGATTTCTATATAGAACTAGATAGCGAACTCCCACTATAAATTGAAGCCAGGTTTTTCAGTTGGCATTGTATGATAATATTTTATATGGTAAATATTAATTATATTGTATTGTATTTTATGATGTCTAAACCTGTTGTTTTAAAAAAATAACAAATATTTTATATAAATCATTTTTCATTCATTTCTATATTTTACCATTAAAAACGATGTTATTCCTAATACATTTTGTATAAGAAACGTATTGTTTTGCCAACCGAAAAGATGGCGAAACTGATACGCAAGCTTTAATGTTAATAATATAAATAATATACGAGTTCCTTATCTAGTTAGTATAGAAGTGTTCCAAAAAGGAAGATTACAATCATTTTTAAAATTGATAATTGTATATTATATTTTTATAAAATGTAAATAGGTTGTACTATAGGTATTTAGTTATTTTTATTACATAATCACTATTTAAATCAATACATTTTAATAGGCCTTGTACCAACTTTTATTACCAGTTTTAAAGAACTTACATTTTTCCTAAATGCTTTTTGAGCTTAGTGAAAATACGATCATAAAAAATTTAATTGTTTAATGAAACTCCCTAGAAATTTAAGGAGAAAATCAAAAATCTCTTAGGGGGGAATTCTGAGTTGTGGTTTTTACCCTCCTTCGTGATAACATCTGAGTTCACACCATTTGTCTTTTCCAAGACTTCATCTTCTTTAGACATATAACTTGTTGATACACCTCTTTACATTCCACATTTTGTACATACTAGATTCAAGAAGTTTTTAGGTAAAAAATTTTTGTTTAAAAATTGAAGAGGTTGTAAGAGTACATTAAAGGTGGAGTATAAATTCTTCAGCTTAAATAAAAAAAAAATCTATTGTTATATCTACAAAATAAGTAGATACGAAAGATTTTAAATAGAAAATAACTATACTCTGTCCAGCAAGAGAACGCACCGTGGGCCGACCAAAATTGGGTTTTCTCCGCATCCCCATACGACATCCTGCCGGGAAACCGGTTTCGATAGCAGAATCGGCGCATTGTCTCGCTGGACAGACTTTATATACTTGCCTATACATTTCATCTTTCATGACATATATAAATATTTCGATTTTTTAAATGTTGTAATATGACTATGTAAGCCTTATATATGCTGTGAAAAATCATCTTTTTTTTTTATATAATATATTTTATACCTCTCATTATTATTAGCACTAAATTAAATTATAACAAACAGTGCAAATAATTTGATTTGATCCACTTTTTTCTTCAAACTTACCATCCCTTTAAACTTTATTATTTTTTTAAAAGCATAGCTATAAATGAATCTACCATTTTAAATATAAATAATTTAATGACATTCTTTTGTTTAATAAAATTATAGTAGAAAGTCTTGGGACTTTATAAAACTCTCTTATTTTTTCTACTCACTTACCCAATTTTTAAAATAATTCAATAATTGAATTACCTGAAATGCATTTTAGGCTCTACTGCTAATTATATTAATAACTTTATTTTTCAGCTATATTATTTGGGATTATTGCACAAACCTCAATTAGAGTATGACACTGATTGTGTTAGATTATTGGAAGTTTCATATGAGGACCATGGAGATACTTTAGCTTTACAATATGGAGGATCTCAATTAATTCATCGGATAAAAACTTACCGTAAAACTGCTCCTTGGACATCACAAGGCAATGATATTATGCAAACATTGAGTCGTTACTATAGCAATACATTCTCCGGTTAGAATTGTATTAAATAATTATAGCTTATCTTTGAACTTAAGTTTAAACATGTTATACTATAATAATCTGTTTTGTTATATCTAGATACTGAAAAACAAAATGCTATAAATCTATTTTTGGGATTATTTTGTCCAAATGAAAATGAGCCTGCCATATGGGAACAAAATTTTGATTACTATTTACATCATCCAGAAGCAACATCTTTTCTTTCTAATGATTGGTTAATAATGATTGTATTTTATTATTTCTCAAATAATCAAGTATTATTATCAGCACATATTTTTTTTTCTCTTAGCCATGCACACCATAGTCAAAGATCATTCATACAAACAATATTTTTTTATATTTTTAAGTAATCTTAGAGCCAAGTCTTCTATATAAAAAAAAAAAAAACAATTTTATTTGAATGTGTTTTATCTATATTGTGTATAGGTCTGTGTACAGAGATAAATAACATTAACATTGCACTTAAATGCTCTGGAGTAATATTATTATCTGGATCAGTGGTTATCAATATTTTTTTATCATGTGGCACCCTTAAATGTTTTTAAATACCATAGGGTGCTATACTCACTAAATTTTGAATGCTTTATATTTTCAATAGTTTTATGGTACATTGGTTGAAGATCACTGCTAATCTAGTCTATTAATTTCAGAAGTATAATACAATTGAATATTTTGCAGTGTTCCATTGACAAGATGGTGGGATGAATGTGTTATGGACTGTTTGCCGTTATCTTGTATGGAAAACAAAAAAAAATACTTAGAAATATATCCAGCCAACTCATTAAATATAGAGGACTATGATAGCTTTAGTAACTTCTATAAAACAGATGAATTCAGTGTAATGTCTGAAAGTTATGCTTTTGAAATTAGTCATTCTGTGAGGTAAAATTTTAGTAATTCATCAATATATATAATTTATAAATAACAATAATTTTTCGTTATGTTTTTTTGTTCAGAGATTTTATGCCAAACTGTGTAACAGATTTCAGTCCATTCTCTATGCGTATTAGACCTGGTAAAAAGCGTGAACAAATCTCTGATAAAACTAGAAATCCTTCTATGACAGGTCATAGTTCTACAAATTCAATCAACTCAAGTAGCAGGTACCTTCTATACAAATTATTAAAAATATAATATAACTAATTGTATTTATTTTTATTGTTGCATTTTAACTTTAGAATTAATATTTATATTTGCTTTAAATTATGTCTGTATTCAGTTGTGGTAGTGGTGAAAGCGATGAAGATATTTCTTTTTCAAAACGTATTGATTCAATGAGTATTGCGTCAAAAGATAATTCTATCATATTCGATCCTCTACAGACTGAACAGAGTATCTATGGAATTAATCTAGCAGTCACAAAACCAGCAGAAATTGCTATTTATAAAAAGTAATTTTATTAATATTATATGATCAATGATGGTATTCAAACAAAATATCAGAATTAGTATTGTATGAGTTAATATTTTATAATTTATTTCATTTTGAATAGTGGTTTATCACATTTGTTATGAGAATATATTGAAACATATTTTGAAATTATCTTATTTAACAGAACAATTATCTAATTACAAAAATTAAAAAAAAAAAAATGATATACTAACTACCTACTCAATATCTATTTAAAAGAAAATCTAAACTTATTATACTTTTTAACTTATTATTACTTACCTATCAATTTATATAAAATAAATTTATACACCTATACTTACAGATTTTATAAATTTGTTTTAATTATTGAAATTTGATGACATAACTATAATTTATTATTACAACTTTACAGATATATTCTAATGGCAATTAATCCAGCAAGTGTTTTAGTAGTAGCACAAAATAGTCAATCTAAATACAATAGCTCTTCTAACATACCGGTACCAGAAGTTAGTCCTTCAAATATAACTCTTTATGAATCATATATTGAAAAAGGTCTAATTGGCGAACCTGTTTGTAGCAACAAAATGATTTTCCAATATAAAAATTATGTTCAATGCAATTAATAGTTGTACGTATAAGATATTATTATTAATGTACTATTTTTAAGAGCAAATAATAATTAATTTTATGTAAATTTTATTATTTCATAATTTTATAACTGTCAAAATATATAGGTAATATTAAAAATGTATGTGTTACTGCCTTAATGGTGTTTGATATTTTATTATATATTTTGTTATAAATACTTCTAATATAGTAAAAAGTAAATTAATATAAATAATGTTATCTCTTAAATACCTATGTGTATGTAGTAAAAATGTTATGTTATATTTCCTACATATTTTAATATTTATGTATACAATTATTTTAATATTATATATCATTTATTATATATTATATTATATTTAATTGTTTAATTATATCGATGGCGAAAATGCAAAAGGGCATAAGCGATATTTTCAAAATTATTCAGGAGAGCCAAAAAACAAATTTTAACCAATAATTGCATTTTTTTTAGATTATTTTTTAAATTTATAAAAATATGATAAAAATATAAAACTTTGCTTCCATGTTTTTTGTTAAACATTTATATCATTTATAATTGGGTACTTTTATAATATTTGGTGCTTATGCAATATTATTTCAATTACCTGTAATTTTAGTACTAGTATTTTAACACTTATGCCCATTATTAGCTATACAGATTCTGTTGTCGCTTAGACCCCATAAATCAAAACGCCATGGTGCTTATGCCAACATTAAATCTATATGTCTAAATAAAATCTAAATCTGTTAATTAATTGACACTTTCTGGCGCTTATGTCTTAACCTAAATTTTTGTTTTATATCGTACATAATAATTGTATCAATAAATGAGTGACACCAATCAATAGAGAATGACGCCGCTTATGCCCTAATTACAAAAGTCGATTTCATAAAAAGTGTCGCTTATGGCCTTTTGCATTGTCGCCATCGATATTGTATTATGATTTAAATAATCTCAAATTGATAAATTATGTTTATATATATAATATACATCTGTTACTGACTACAGTATTCTGAATACTTTTTAAGTATTCCAAATATTTTTTGAATACTTTTTACAAGTATTCTGAATATACCTAGTATTCGGAATACTTTTTTTAATGTAAAATCACACTTAAAAAATAATTTCATTACTTTTTTCGTCATTGAAGCTTTTGCACTTGTGTAAAATTATATATAATACGAGATTATTATAATATTCATTTATAAACAATGAATTGAAAAAAATATATTTTCGTCATTAAAATCTAAACCTACTAAAAAAAGTATTCAAAAAATACTTGGAATACTTTTGGTGAAGTATTCCAAGTAATTGGAAATATTATTATTATGAAGTATTCAAATATATATTCTGAATACTTTTTTTTAAGTATTTGGAATATGTATTCAAAATAGTTTTATAAAGTATTTTACCCAAGTCTGAATTTTGTTATGGATTTATGATTGTGTTGACAACTTAATGTCAGTCAGAATAGTTTATTTTTGTGTTTGTAAAGTGAGATACAATATATATAAACCTAGAGTATCAATAATAAAAGTACCTAAATAGGTAATAGAAAAAAAAACCCTCTGGAAAAGCAGTAAGAGTTAAAAGGATACAATTTTTCCAATGATTTTAGTTACTTATAAATCTATTGTTACACATTTGTAATTTAATTTAAAAATATTTTTATTGAAGAAAAAATTTGCGTCGTAAAGTTTGATATTTGGACAATTGACATCCGGTTGTTTTGTTTATTTGTGACTTTCTGCACCCAATATTTTTAGAACAATACGAATGATCAATGCATTGGATATATATATATATACTAGGTGATTTTAATTTTAATATTTATTTTTATAGGAATAAGCTTATTATATGATATTTTTTCATATGATTATGATGTGGATAATATTTTAACATACCTTCTTCAATGTAACATAATATGTTATCTAATAAAATTGGGCATAAAATACACAAATTATGTATTTCAAAATGAGCCCATCTATCTTTGCTTCATATATGTGGAACGTGCACAATACAACTAAATTAGGATATAGTAGGACTAATAATTTATTAGAAATTCAGAAGGTCGGAACAATAAGTTTCAACATTTAATTAGCTTTAGACATACGCATTTATATTTATTTATTGAAGCTTTGCAGATGATGAACTCCAAAACCTCAATGGAGATTTTAAAATTAAACACGGATAGATATTCAAATACCTAAATTGTAAAAATTAAAACAAATGAAGAAAGAAAAAAATAGGTATGTGTAAAACTTCTCAATACAAAACAAATACTGAAATTATTAGTTTTTTTTTTAAATAAAACACATCGTTAATTGTAATCAAACATAAAATTCAAATGTTTATTTTTATTAGGTACCTATCTATTATTTATACTATTTATAAGATCTTAACATTTTATTAGAATAAACTTTTGAATATAATTATATTACAATCTTACATACTTATTATGCATTACTAAAATACTAGCAGTTTTCAATTTATTATTGTTCTAATATTGGATCTAGGTGTCAAATGTCTTTCAGGGTACCTTTATTTAACACTAATTGACTAATGTTGGACATTTTGAAATAATGAAGAGTGGAGATAAATTTATCAATCGAAATACATTTTTGTTTATGATATCTTGAAATTAGAATTAATAATATGTTAAAAGGATAGTATACAATAGTGTACAATAATTATTGTAGGTATTGAGCTAACAAGACAACTTAGTGCACTACAATAATAATATTGAACAGTATTATAATAATAAATTGTATGGTTTTGCAAGACGTGCTCAAATAACCCCTTATAAATAATATATAGGCAACTAAATATACTATAGTGTGATATCCGCCTTATCAAGAATTGATAAATACAAATCCACGGGGCTTCTAATTTCTATTTTCACGTCTCAAAATTCACGGATAGGTCTGGTCACGATAGATTATAATCTACCGTGGGTCTGGTATTTAATGTCTCACTCTGTTTTGAAAGAATTTAAAACTGATTCAATGATTCATAATATTCACTATTTTGTCATTTAGTTTAATTATTCGTGTCATTTTTTTCTGTTGGTTAATTTGTGCTTCATTGATATCCTATTCGTTATTTGTTACACTTTTTCAAACACATCACATGAAGTTATATTATGTCGTCCAAAAACTTTTTAGACGTCGACGAGTCGATTATCGAAAAAAACCTTTTAATCCAAGTATAATATATAAATTATATATTTGTACACCGACTTACACATTTCAAATGATTCTAAACGAGTAACATATTAATTATTATTTCCAGACCAACGAGGAACAAGAATTTGAACAGTTTGTAAGCGGTTTCCTCAATCCCGAATCAGGCAAATTGGTCAAACCAGCTCCAGGTATGGCTTTAATAATTTTTTTCCACTTTATTATTAAAAATTACTTAAATTTATTTAAAAATTAGAATAAATCTTTTTAAATCTTGTTTAATTATAGGACTTTGTATAAAATTATTGAAAACCGATAAGTCAAAAGTGTTCATAAATCTTTGCCACCATGCAGATATTCCACCTCCAGATGATATTACAAAAGAAGAACTTGTAGAAGTTTTAGATTCTAAAGATCCTGAAAAATTCTGTATCCCGTTAAGTATTGGTATAGAACACTTAGAAACTGATAAATGTAAGTCAAAATATTTACTTTTTTTTAAACTAAATATAAGAAGTAGAACTTACTTGTAAATATAATGTTTTCAATCCAAAAATGTAATGCCAATTTGTGTCTTTTATTTGAATATTACTAAAATTGTGCAATAAGAAATAAAAGATATATAGGTAAATTAATTTTTATTAATTTTTTAAAATTTATTAATCTTATTAATAATTTATAATAGCACACATAATTGTACTTCAATTGTAATGGTGTCTGAATTTGTTAATTCAATGAAAAAAATTATTGTTTTCCAAAATGTTTTAGTATTATATATTTTAGTTAAAACAAAATTATATTAGGTATAAGTAAATTCAATCTCAAAAATATTAGGTATTAGTGTATAACACAGACATAAATTAATAACATATTAATAAGTATTAAATTAATAACATATTTTGATCTAAGTTAGAGGGGTACGGAGTGGCCGAGCGTTCTAAGGCATTGGTTGCAATGCGCACTGTCACCCGTTCGAACCACCTCGGCATGGGCATCTCTCTGCGGGCAAGTCATGATGTCTGGAGAGAGAGGCCGCCATCCCCCACTCCGGGCATGACACAAACCATGGGTACCCAAATAGAAATTCTGCCAATTAGGCATCTGACTAGGCCTTTGGGCTTACTCCCGGCTATATACGCCATACAAAAAAAAAACCGAAGTTAGAAGTATTTTATTTTGAATGTATTGAATAATAATAGTTTTTATTTTATTTTTATGTTATAGCTGATGTACAAGTTCCTGTATACGATGTTGCTGTAAATTCAGAATTTTTCAAAAAATGTCAAAATGATGACTTGTTTCAAACATTTATTGTTTGTGCTACTATTGAGGGAGTTGCTGAAAAATTCAAAATAGATATAAGCTCAGAAAGTATTTATTAGCGTTTACTATCTTATGTGTACCCTTTTAGAGACAACCCTCTCATCGCTATTTTGATTCTTATATGTCTGTGGAGTATTAGAGGAATGCATAATCATTCGTTTTAAGAAGTTAATATTCATGATAGTCATCTGTATTTCTTATTTTACTAATTTTTAATATTATTTTATAGTTTATAAATAAATAAATTTAAAAGTAATGTACAATCGGTCTTTTATTGTGATGCTTCAAGTATGGAAATAGCGAAGTAGAGGAATAAAATTCTTAAAAGCAACAATCTTAAACTTGTATATTTTAAATATCATGTTATTAATTTAGTTGTTATTATGTTATGTCTTAGATCCGATTTTGTTAAAGAATAGAAAGTGCATTGGATCTTTGCAGCAACACAGAATTCAACAACGGCCTCCTAGACCATCAAAATTTAAAAAAAAACCTTTAATTGAAGAATTAAACTCAAAAGCATCACTTCCTCAGTTAGACATACATGTCAAACCTGAATATAGAATTTATATACAACCAGAAGATAACCCAAAAAATATAATTTTAGATGTTTGGATGCCAGATGTGGTAATTTTATAAAAACTAACATTTCACATT
This sequence comes from Aphis craccivora, assembly GCA_009835225.1. NCBI lineage: Eukaryota > Metazoa > Arthropoda > Insecta > Hemiptera > Aphididae > Aphis > Aphis craccivora. Next base: position 13,154 of record VUJU01002622.1, read on the forward strand.
ATGGCTTTGAATTATTTTTTGCTCATTATTTTCAATAGTTTAGTTCACAAGAAATTGATTTAAAATGTGGTGAAGATTGTCTACTATTAACTACGAACAAACAAACAAAATATGAGTTGGATATTTGTTTACCATACACAATTAATCAAAAAAATGTTAATGTAACATTTAATACTTTAACTAAAGTAAGTTATTTATGCTTACATTTTATTATACATTTATTATTTATACTCCACCATTGTTTATTTTTAAAAATAACGAGACTAATGCCATTTATTATAGAATAGATATGCTTTAATCAATCCTAGTACTAAATATTATAATATTTAGATAAAACATAATAACAAATAATATTTGTTATTGTAGACAGTAGTAATACATTAGTTTACTCAAAAACAGTTGTAACTTAATGTTAGACATCTATTTTTCAATGTTTTTATTTAATACCGTTTGCGATTATTTATGATTTCAACATAAGAGTTAACAAATTATATAGGTATATAATTTGAAATTTTATAAAATAACGTTAGATATTCAGTCTTTTAAACTTAAAAATGATCACTACAAATTGTTAATATTAATATAAAATGTAGAATTTCTTTAATGGTTTAATTGGTTTTTTAAAAATATAATATAAATTATTTCTTTCAGATTTTATCAGTAATATCAACTATTATTTCTAGCAATTGATTCTCCTAGTAAGTATTGCAATAGTTTTCAATTCTGTTTTATTTTTATCAATTTGTGTATTCATTTTTTTTTTTTTATCATTACAAATTTTTCTTATTTATATAGGTGCATACAAATAATAGCAAAAGAAATGTGTGTGTTAAATACAGAAAAAAAGTTTTATAATTCTTGTTTTGTTTTTTTAACAACCTAGTATAATAAAAATATAATAAATTATTATGTAATTAAAATTAAACCTATTTTACATTTTTTAGAATAAATACTTTGGACAAATGAAAAAAGATTTTTTCATTATAAATGAATACCAAAATTTTTGTAATTTACCTAACTTACGAAAATACAAAATAATATATTATTGTTGTTTTAATCTTACTATAGTGTCAAGTTTGGTGAAGAGCACTCATTGGAGAAGTGTTCTGATTACAAACTATTAGCTGATGTGAATTTTGCTCACATAGCTCATGTTCCAAAAGTTTGTTACTACCTCTGGAAAACATAAAATGAGTTCCTTCCACTCCTATATGGCTATTTGTGCAGATTAACCAGTTGAAATATTTGAAATCCAAATGACTACTATAGAGTCACCTCACAAACTAACATTTACCAATAACACAATTAAACCGTGTTTAAAATACTCCTTTTCCTGAGGTTAGCTGTATTATCAGAATCTTATAATATAACCAAATTTTAATAAAATTATAAAATTTGTCAAATTGATTTTACCTACAGGTATATAGAGATATGTATAGAATCGAATTTATCTATTACCTCTTTGTTACAATTGCCATTAAAATAATTTGTTAAAATAATCTCCTTTCTGTTTATTTTCTGAAAAAAAGTGTATTGTGTTAATAATAGTTGAAGAAATTTTATAGAAACAACTCATAGGAAAAAATAATTAATATTATCACGTAATATTTACAAAATAACATCAACGATCAAAAATTGTTTTAACTATAACACTTTTACTTCATACTACTTATACTACTTATTAGTATACTATATGTCACAATTATAGATATGAATCACTGTAGTTGTTAAGATTAGAATAACAATTATTATAATTATCCATACATTTTCAAAATTCAAGTATTTTTTAGGAGTAGCATAATAGTATATCCTTATTATCTCAAAAGAGTTAATGGGGTAAAGTGCCTCATGATACCCTTTAGTGATGCCTATGCGACTATGTACAATATATAATATTACATACCTACCTATTATTAGAAGCAATAGATTGTAATTTGTAAGTACTTTAGGTACCTAGGTAATAAATACTGTAATATATTATAATATTGTTACCTACACAACAATTTTGTTTGATTTATAAAAAAAAATCCAAAACATATTTTGTAAAATAATATAAATGTATTTATTTTTAACATATTTTATTTTATTATGTAGGTACATTAGTTTATGTTTAGTTGGTATAATATGTATTAAAATATATTATAGGTATTCATCACACATTTATTAATAATAATTATTTATAATACATTTATAATTTTTACATATTATTATTACACATTTACCTATATTAATGTAAAAAATAATTGTTATGAAATTATTTACACGTTTACATGGTTAATTTCTCTTTACGGTATATTCTTTATGTTGTTTGTCAATACCGGTTGTGGATCTGATTGGGCGGCTTCACTGTTGCTCCTGGTTAATCGTTCCATTGATGCATTCGAAGCCTTGGTGTCTTCTCTCTCATCATTTTCGCTAGCTCCTTGCAGTGCTCGATATTTTTTTGCAATAGAATCCCAGTCTGTGACGGTCTCGATACGGTTGGACAAGCTCGCAAAGCTTATTTGCGATCCGTACGGACTCAAATGTACGACACTAACCGATATTGATTCTACACATCACGTTATATCAATATTATAATAAGTCCTACCGTTTAATTTTAATGATTTATAATCGTTTTATCTTACCTCTTGGAACTACTTGCGCCTTTTTCACCTTTGATAGCCATTTATTGCCCATTCGAGTCCTAGCACTTACTCGTCCTTTTGTTTTCATGTCGACCATCTGCGATAAACTTGGGCGCTTTTTTTGCTTAACTGTATTGAACAGTTTAGAAAAATTCGTAAGTGTTTCCTGAATATGTTTCTTTCGCATATTTTTACCTCTTTTCTTGCATATCTCTAGTAAGTACATGAACCAAGTCGTAATTAAATTCAAAGGCGAGGGTGTTGTAGTCGTTCTATGCATATTTCTAATCAATTTCGCCAATCCAAACTTCCATTCGATATCAGATTGTGCCTATAATTATTTAATATGAGACGTGTATTATATCATATGCACCTAATACCTTCAACAGGTAATTTATATGAATAAATCACATTTTTTTTTTTTTTTTGAACAACGTAAATCATGTTAAATTTACCTGAATTCTTTGATAAGTATCACTCATCATAGCAATGAGTAAGTTAATTAGTACAACAACCGAAACTAACATATAGATACCAAAAACAGCTTTAAATAAGTAAACTGTCCACGGAGGTTGGTCGGTATTAGAAGCTTGTCTCAACTCGGTATGTGTTGCCATACCAAACACAGCGAAAAAAAGTAATTCAAATGCATCTATTGGACTCATAAGAACTATATATAAAAATAAAAATAAATCAATTAACTAAGTTGGACGGTAGAATTTTTTTTTAAAACTTGTATTGTTTATGCATTGATATTACCTTCTCCGAAAATATCCGTTTGTTTTCTTTCTAACTTCTTTGCGATAGGATGGTTCATTGCTACAATTTGCATAGAAAACCCAAACACGAAAATGCTCAGTACTACGAGAAACCTTGCTAAGTCTTTCATCAAATCGCCAATTATTATAGCCCAGGGTCCAAACAAATGATGGAATGATAAGAAGTCCAGAATCTGAACGCACGCCATTAAAAATGATATGGCGAACATTTGATTCCGAAGATACATGACTGTAGGAAGATATGGGTTGGAAACGAGGCCACAAAATCCGACTAAATGAAATGCTACTCCTATCACACTCCATAAAAGAACAGCCAACTTCACCCAGCCCAGTCCACTTTTGTCGCTTGGATTAGTTAGTTCAAACAGTAGCAAACCACTTAACCAAACCTAATAAATTAATAGGCACGTCAAAATGATTGCAAATGAAATTACTTTGTTATTGATGACTTACCAAAAGCAACCACTCATACCAGTATGGAAATAAATTTTGTCGCGCTGCTCTATAATATGGCGTGATAGCAACCATTTGTAATAGAAGCATCAAATAAACGTGAGACGTCAAGTACGACATAAACTTTATGATTGGAACTTTACTATAATTGTGCCAAAGGGGTAACGTAAACACTATCCATAATGGAGGACAAGCAATAAATCCTAAGAACATTAGTAGTGTTTTCCATCCAGCCCAATTCAGTCTTCCTTGCCAAAGTTCCTAAATTTAAATGTATATTAAATTTAAATATATGTTAACTAATTCATATATGTTATAACTATTAATGACTAACCTGTAGATACCTTTGAACAACAGTATGAGCGATTACTTCTTTTTGCTCATTTTCAATAAGGACGTCTAAAAATTCAGTGTTTCGTCTATCTGAAGCTGTTAGGATGCGACCTGCTGAATCTTGACCAGCAGCTAATGCTAAAAGTTCAGTTGCCATGGTTTCGCATTGTTTTCCCGCGGCTATTAAGTCTTTTGCTCTCTCTTTTTCCTTGTTATCAAACATTATTAATTAAAATTAAATATTAGGTACATTATAATATAGGTTTTTTAAATAATCGATCTTGGTAGAATACGAATAATATTTAAATACTTAATTTTAAAAAACGACTTATGACTTTTTAAAACTCTACTTTAGGGCAGGTTAAAAATTATGACCAAGCAATTTTTATTATGTATAATATATAAAACACAAATAGTTCTAAAAGTTATTTTATTTTTCTTACGATTCCTATACATTATTATTAGCTACTAATATAATTACAACAATCTTTGATAAATATTTTTTCTTCTCAACTACATCAAGGATAAAAAAAACTCCCGCGAATTGAACATTAAACTGTTCACACTCAAATACGAGTACAAATCGTAAGTTTTATTTATTATTGTTTTATTCCGAGTTTAACTTATAATACTTATTTAAAATTTTACTTTTTAGTAATTTATATTCTTTATAACTTAAAATGTGTTTGGGGAAAACACTGATGACATTATAAGAGTTCCTATGCCTTTGTAAATTTCAGTTTTAATATATGTTTATAAATTTGTATGAATATTTGTACAAATAAAACAAACATTATTTAAAAATATAAAATTAATAAGATATTTCTTTTAACGTTAAGTATTTATTACAGATAGCTTATACGATTATATTTTATGTTGCCAATATTTCATCACATTTTTGAGCCAAAGTTGTACATACTGCATGGTTAAAATAGGTATTGTATGGTTATTGGTTATTTAATTTTTTAATTTGATTGCCAATGACTCAAATTTCTTCTTATTTATTTGTTTAATGGTATAAATATTTGATTATAAATTCTGTTAATATATAATTTAATCGTATCCCCATACGGTTAAATACTTACGGTTTGTTTGATTTTTTTTTAACACTTATATAATATCATATTATATTATATCCGAGTTAATAACGTAAATCGGACCAGTCATAATATCAAATATATTTAACAATTTCGTTTTTCTAACTTTTTTGTACAAAAATGAAAAAAGTTCATAGTTTAAATGCACCTAATTATTTAGTTATTTTATTTAGGTAATACATTTAAAAATGTTGGAAGTATAATTTAATTTTATAACTTTATAAGTATCAATATGTTTACTGGTTTAATCTAATCTTAAGTTTAAGTGATTTCTATTGTAAATTATGCCGTCAACTATTCGTAAGTACACAAATCAAAGAATAAAATGTGTATTGTGTAAATATACCTTATTTGATAAATTTATATATATACTGGAAAGTTTTGCTGCAGTGTCTACCGGTGCAGGCGATACTAAAATAAATTCTTCAATTGGTTTGTTATTATGATTTTTGCTGCAAATCATTAGATTGTAAACAAACTGAAAAGAAAAAAATGTTCGATTTTTATTGACTTGTTTTTAAGTAGATAATTTAGATTTCGGGTGTACCCTTCTATCATCCATTAAACTGTAAGTGTCGTGTTCTTTTGTCATCAAGTATTCTAATACATCATTATGGCCCTCTTGAGCTGCAAACCATATCGGCGATGCTCCGTAGTTGGTTTCAGATTTTGGAGAGGCACCGGATTCGACTAAAAGTTTTACCACATCTAAATATCCAGCACGAGCAGCGCAGTGCATGGCCGTCCACCCATTCTGTTAATTTTATTTTATTCGTATTGTAAACACAAAAAACAGAATACAGTATATTAAAAAAAAAAACCCGAACTTTATCTGTGGCGTTAATTTCTGCACCCTGTCCTAGTAAAACTTCAACCATGGCGTAATGCCCATAAGAGGCGGCAATGTGCAGACACGTTTTACCGTTGAGATCAGAACTGTGTAATAAGTCTGCTGCTCTCGATAACAGAAGTCCGACTACAGTCACATGGCCGCCAAAACATGCCAAGTGAAGTGCATTGTATCCCTGCCAATAAAGGTATAGTTTAATAATTTGCTATTTATTTTGAACCCGTACGGCCGTACACATATAGACATGATAATAATACAGGTATAGTTATTTAATAAAAAAAAACCGTACAGATTCAACTGTAGATGCGTCCACTTGAACACCGGCCGAATTGAGCAATAATCGGACAACGTTTTCGTTACCGCTGTAAGCAGCAAAATGTAACGGTGTCATTCCAGATTCGTTACCCAGCACACCTAATACACTGACTCCAGATGGAGGATCAGACTTGACTGTTGCTGGTATATGAGATAGTAACTCTCGAACCGTATCTAAAATTAGCATTAATATAATATAAATATAACGATTGAATCGTTTTATTAACATTTATTATTAGTTCTTTTATAGTGTACCTGTTTGACCACAGTATGCAGCCATATGAAGCGCCGTCATACCAAGTCTCTTGCTTGAAATTTTTAGCGATTGGGACGAACGTAATACTTCTAGTACGGGCAAATGACCATTTTGTGCAGCTAAGTGGACAGCTGTAAATCCTGCCTGGAACATTGAATTTTCAAATTTTATAAAACATAATTAATTTTTAAAAAACGCGTCTGATTTGTAAGTATCGCACCTTATTTTCATCCGAACACGATGCTCCTGCCCTGACTAAAACCTTAACCACTTGTGCATGACCACCTTCGGCTGCTAGTTGAAGTGGTGTAGCCTCTGTAATACGATTTCTAGCCGAGATCACACCATTTTTATCGAATTTCATTAGTTCAATAATCACAGTAACTGATCCTTGCATTGCTGCTATGTGAGCGCATGTATTTCCATTCTGACAAAAAATAAAAAATATATGTATTATAAATTTAACCCTTCAATGCCAAGTGTTGCATTTTTGCAATATAATTTCCAATAGAACCGTGATAAGAGCAGTTTACAATATAAATATTATATATAATATAATATTTACTTTAGTGCTAGCCAAAACTAATTGTGGGTGTTGTTGCAAAAATAGGTGGACAACTTCTGGAAAATTGTTCTGTGCTGCAATATGAATAGGTTTTTGTCCTTGGTCGTCTGTAGCATCTATATTCGCGCCCAAATCTAACAGCAAACGACAAACTTCTAGTTGACCTGCCGATGCAGCTAAATGTAGAGGAGTTTGTTTTCTCAGGGTGAGAATATCGATTACAGCGTTGTGGTCGTGAATCAAAAACCTTAAATAAAAAATCAATTTCAACTATTAGAGGTAAGTTATGTTTAATGTAAAAAAATATGTTGCTAGTGTTGTAATTTTAATCCTTAGTTATAAACAAAAAAAATTTTATGATTTTTCAACTTAAAAATTACTTGCAAATTTTCGCGTTTTCGACAGATTTCGTAAATATTTGAA
>VUJU01002622.1:20958-34915 GCA_009835225.1 Aphis craccivora
ATTTGGTGAAAATTTCAAGTATTTACAGTGATTAATTTTTGAATTACAACCATATAAAAAAATCGATTTGGTCGAAAACTGGTTTTGCGTAAAAATTCCCGTTTTTCCGTCATTTCTTTTTGGTTTTTCCCGGCGCTTTTGAAAACTATTGGGAAATTCAAAAAATGACCTCCCAATGCACCAATTAGATTCAATTACGAATCGGAAACCATCCCCAAAGTTTGAAATTCGAGCATTATTTCGACACTTTCTCGTGTACACAGACACAAAAAAAAAACACACAACATTGTAAAATCAATACATTCATCGCTCCGCTCAGCATCTAAAATATCAAAAGTTAACCTGCAAAGATCAGCAAAGCCGTTCATAGCCGCTAAATGTAACGCTGTCCAGCCAACCCTTGACTTGCTGTTTATGAACGCTTTATGTGTTAGTAGAGCATCACATACCTATATTATGAATATTTTCATTGTCAATTATATATATATATATATATATATATGTATATTTTATATTGTTAATTTTCATACTTTCAAGTATCCTCTTTCGGCAGCTAGATGAAGTGCAGATCGTCCTTCATTGTCGAATACGTCTACTCTTGCATGGTTGTTTAACATGGTATTTACCAAGCTCATATGACCCCTATGACAAGCAATCAATAAAGGAGTCCAACCGACGCTGGATTGACGATTCATCGACTGTTGTATCTCGGTTGGTGACATACCATTCAGCATTGCTGTAAGTACTTCGTTATTACCAGCTACAGCACAAAAGTGTAAAGCTGTTTCGTGGTGCTAAAATAATACATTATCTATGTTATTGCAATATATATTTTAATTTTTAATTAAACGTAAAATAATTTCTTATAAAAATTCTACGATTTTCTTTTGATTTTTTAATAGGATTGATTATTATTTATTATTATAGTTATAAAATAAGTATATGTCCGCAAATCGTTAAAGTATTGATTAAATATTCTGTAAAAACATACATATATATTTTGATTATTGGTTAAAGGCTTAATGGAACGGTACACACGATTTTGAATAGACAATTTACATAATTTTTTATGAAAAATAACAATTTAGCATTTAGAATACATTCACAAAGTAATTTACATTTGGCCTCGTGTCAGTGCTACTATTGATTGTACAGCGTTATTATGAAATAATTTTGAAACGAATTTTTTGCGCTTACCAGTTACTTACACCATTCAATAAATATTAATAATAAAATAACCAATTTTTTCTACTTATAGATAACAACTATCTATTTTGTATACTGTAGCTTGTTTTATTCTTTTAATAGTATCGTGAGTAATTTTAACGTATCTATCTGGATTCTTTACAAATCAATAGTTTTATTTTATTATAGGTAATCACCAAAACTATATATTGCAGATAATTATTTTTATCTTTATTACACGCACCTATATGAAGAAAGATAAATAATAGAAGTAAGTACCTATATGGGCGGTACAATAGTACATAATATATGTAAATTATAATATTTTATAATTTATAATCCGTGTGATGACCAATTAAGCAATATTATTATTAAGTGTGTTTGATTTCAAGTAGTATCTTGATAATATTACGATTTGTTATTCATTTAAATTCAAATGATTAGTTAGGTAAGTAAAAAATCTAATATAAAAATAAAGTTAACAATTTAATATTGTGTTACAAGCGTTTAGCAGTTTATCGTTTATAACTTGACTTAAAGTATTACGTGATAGGTACTTACTAGTTAGTATAATATCATTTAGCAAAAAGTAGTTACCATTTATATAAATAGCTTAGGTAGATATCATATTACTGAATTAAATTGAATCATTACTCAAATTACTTGGTATCACTTTTTTTAATTTCATACGAACAGAATATATTTATTCAAGTATATTAAACACGTTAGGTACATCGAAACTTACTTGTTTTGTCCGTAAATTGATGTCTGCTCCCGCTTCAAAAAGTAATTTTATAACTTTAGCGTCGTTGTTTGGTTTAGACGGATTAACTTCGGTTTGTTTTATATTAGCGGCATAGTGTAGCGCTGACGCGCCATCTTCGTTCACACTATTTACATAAGAATTGGCTACTTCATCTCCTTGTTTCAACTTGACAAAATCGATGAGTTGTCCGACGATATCGGCTTGACAACTTCTACAAGCCAAATGCAACGGGGTTTCTCCCACCTATATTCCGTTGATTATACACGTGGGATTAAAGAAATAAAATAACGGCGATACCTATATAATTTTGTGACTATGGCCTGCGAGTATATATTATAACGCACTTTGTTCTTGAAAAGAGGATCGCCACCGTCGTCTAGTAATAGCTGAAGTGTTATAAGATTTCCGTACTGGGCGGCTACATGTACGGGCGTTTGTCCGTCGTCCATGGCCAGATTGGGACCGGCTCCAGACTTGAGCAGCATAAGAGCACAGCGGTCGCCGTCTTTGACTCTAGCGGCTATGTGTAAAGGAGTTTCCCGCAATTTCCCACCTATTGAAACGTTTAACGACGGTACAATATGTCAATATGTATGTGCAGTATCACAATAGATACGACAGACGATATCCGTCTATTTTTATCATAATAATATTTACATATTATAATAATGGTAACTAACCTCTTACGTGAACATCGGCTCCGTATCCCAATAACGTTTCAATCACTGCCGGTTTAACGGATTCAACGGCTATATGTAAAGGAGTATAGTTGTCCTGAAAATCAAACATAATACTAAATATGTATTAGTTCGGACGATATTAATATAACATTATTGTTTATAGTCGGCTTATGATGCCGCATAAATCGCGTACGTTCGTCGTGACGTCGACTTTTTCTCCTTTCTGCAACAACGTGTTGATGATCCCGACGTGCCCGTACCTGGCTGCAGTGTGTATACTCCGGGCGCCGCTTTTGTTCGGCATGTGAAGATATACCCCCTTTTTAAATAACATCATTGCGCAGTCTGCGTGACCGTTTAATGACGCTATGTGCATGAGAGTACTGCCGTCCTTTGTCCTTTCGTATATGGAAGCCTTGAACTTGTCGACTAACAACTCGATGATATTTGCATGACCATTTTCAGCAGCCAGATGCATCGGAGTCCGGTCTAAATGACAGCAAATCAAAATCAATAAATTTAAATGATTCACTGGTTATACGTCCAATCTATTTATTGGAATAACAATAGTAAGTGTATTAGAAATACTGTAATATTATTAAAACATACCAAGTATAACGTTTACCTTGATTATCCGTTATAGAAGCACTAGCTCGTACACCGTAAAAATATTTCACCAAACTTTCGTCTCCGTCGGCCGAAGCTATATGGAGAGCTGTCTGCCCTTGGCCCTATATTGTTCGAGGATCAAAGTTGTAAGTACGTATTTATTATAATATCTGCATGTGTATATTAAAAAAACAGTTAAACAACAAACGAAATGTTAACTGATACCTACGTTTTGACTATCTACGCTAGCACCGTAGTCAATTAGTATTTTTATCATGTCGATATCTTTTCGTTTGGCCGCTAAATGAATGGCCATGTCACCGGACTTGGTCTTATACTTAAGCTGTTCCACCGCTTGGGTAGACAGTAGTTCCCGGCACATCGACTGGTTACCGGTTTCCACAGCCAATAGCAATGGAATTTTACCGTCCTATATAAACGAGCAGAAAAATTGTTGTCGATTATTAAAATATTAATTGTGATCTAATAATAACTCAAATAACAATAAATTATATAAAAAATACCCCGTCGGCAATGGTACGAATGTCTTTTCCACATGACCCCAGAAGGACTCGAAGTATGCTCGTCGCCGTACCTGTCTGCCTACTCGCCACCATGTGTACGGCCGTTTGTTGTTTTGGCTTTAAAATCAAATGTTCAATGAGTTAATGTTTTCAACTAATATAATATTTTAATGTAGTGTAAAATCAAATAACATACACCTCCTGGACAGTAAACGTCCACGCCTTTTTTGGGCAGTAATACTTTTATTACGTCTTCTCTGGAATACGTTGAAGCCAAGTGCAACGCATTAAAATTTTCCTGAAAATTATACACACATGCAGTGTTATCCAAATAATAGTATGAAATACTCCTTAAATAGGGGCGTAGTTTTCTATACCTATGTATATTAACGCAAGTCATATTAAATTTATGGAAGACGTACGATCGAGTATTTTCGCGTGACCGGAATATATTTATAAAAAATACTATCTACGATTCTATACAACAGTCTTAATAAATTTGCAACCTGATGATAAGTTTTGTGCTTTAGGTAATAATTCTTTTTCATGAGTCATCCATTAAGTTTTTGTAAATCGTACATAAAAATAGTTTTCAAACTATGGTAATAAATGCGTTAACCAATAATGGCTAAATAATAATATAATATGGCCAATGCTTACCATATTTCTAATTGTAACATCAGTTCCAAGGTCTATTAAACGTTCTAGGAATGTGGTCTTGCTTTCTTTGACTGCGTACATTAAAGGCGTCATTCCATTGCTCTGTAACATTATATTAAGTATATAAAATGGTTTAATTTAGTAAGAAATATTTTAATTATTTCGTCTAAATAATTCATTTTTAACCTTTAATTAAAAGATTTACTTAAGATTTCACTACACAGTGCACACTATTATATTATTATGAACCAACGTTGTACTATACATTTATAAATAATGGCATAATATCTGTAATGCCATAATCAACTCAATATGATATATTTTGTGGTTTAGCTTATAGTATAATTATTTATATTTAGTTTTATTTTCAATGTATTTAGTTATTATTTGTCTTGAAATCTAAAAAACGATTGATATGACTATTATAATTATTATTTTTTTATCAATATATTGAAAAATTGATGGGCGGTTGAATACGCTAAATGCTTAAATATGTATACATATATATATGTATATGTACTATACGAATATTAATAATTGTCTATAATATACTTTACATACAATAATTTATTAGTTATATGTATTGTAATTATTAGAATTTTGTTGTGTTCGGGACACCGAGGTCAAATAAATTTCCCTTGTTAACTTTTTTAGCCCAATTTAGACAATTTACTTTAATCATGTAATGTATGTGTTAAGTTCAAGTTGTGGCCTTTAGGGTAAATCGCGTGTCGACGGGCCATGACGCTTTTCCGGTTGTGCTAGTTTTCCAACGTCCACGCGTATTTTGGAATGGACATCAAACTCTGTTTTTTTTTTCAACCATAAAAAAAAATATATTTGCGCATCGTGGGTACAATTAAAACTTTATACTCTAATAAAGCATAAAACAAAACCAGTAACTATACCTGATCCACTACACCGGCTAATGGTGTTGACGTCACATCCTCGCCACCTGCGGCCACTAGTTTTTCTACCACCTTTAGGGCCTGATCTAATGGTGGCCATTCTGATTTTTGACATAGTTGTAAAATTCGCTGGGCTCCATCTCTAATGGATGAACCTGGACTAGGTAGAGTCGTTGGTAATACCCCGTCTACAAAAAAAAAAAAAAAATCAAACATTGAATAAATAATAATACAGAATTTACATATAGTATGAATAATTTTTTTCATTACACTGTGATTTGTTTAGAGTTATGGCATTTATGCTGTATACCTTATGTCTCTGTGGGTAACCAAATTAAATAGCAGTTATTTTTGTAATATTTCTTTATAACTAATATAATAATAATAATTATTAAAACATCTTTAATATTTAAGTTGAATGTCATATTTTGTTCATTTTACAAAAACTTACCGTTTAGTTAATTTTTAAAACAAAATGGAGAAATTATAGTCGTAAAAATAATTTATTACTAGGTACCTCAATAAGTTATTTAATTTGAACTTATATTTATAATAGGTAACCTTTTAACTTGTTAAACTCAACATAAATTTTCATTCTAAAATAATCACAGCATATAATATACATAGGCTGCAATATTATATAGTTCATAATTGATTTAGGCACTAAACGCTAGTGATTATTATTTATTTGTAAGCACTATTTTGTCCAAATATATTATACTTTTAATTTAATTTATTTTTAAAAAGTTTTTCTAAGTTTCAATTCATTGAATTAAAAATATTCTTACATTTTTATTTTAAAATGGTAAGTTTAGTTTTTTATTTATTGTTTAAACTTCAAATAGATATTAATTTTCTGAAATTATATTATATTATAATATATTGATACTCGAAAAACATAAATTAACACAAATCAAATAATAAACAAATATACTGTAGTAGGTATACTAGTATTATTATAATATTTTAATAATGATAAATTGTTATTAGTATGGACGTAACACAATTTATTGAATTAGAGTCATTGACCATTGTATATAAAACATTTAGATTTACCCATATAACCATATTTTTATATTAATTTCATGAAAATATTAAAATCTTTATTGTATATATTTATTTACATTAAGAAAATTAAGGTATGTCTACAGTAGTACTATATTATGATTTATGATACGTATAGAAATAATTTTTATTGTTAAAATTATTGAGTAGGATACAATTCCCCAAAACGTTAACTATTTGTTAAATTATTGAATAATTGCACAGACATTATCCACTGCACGTCATGGGTTATGATATTGTTTTAAATGACCTATTAAAGTAGATTAATCGGTATAATTACTGTTTATACTTAACTTTAAGCAGTGGGTGGAGTACCTATTTTATACATTTATAAGCTATAATACATTTTGGAGATTTTAAAAAAATTTACAGCACCTTGTATTAGAAATATTGAGATACAAACTACAAAGTTCAGATACTAGTGAAATTTAAAGTATCTGTTTTATACTTTAATACTTACCAACTAATCTTGTAACTTATTAAATTTGTATTAAAATATGAATTAAGTAGAAAATATAATATAGGTATAGCTAGATTCTAATTAAACCATAATACTTTATAGATAGGTACTTATAAGCACGTATCGGCCATAAAGAGCGTTTTTATCTGTATTAAAAATATAATATAGGTAGGTACTACAGTGTTGATTGTTTTATGATATCTAACCTAACAACAATAATTTGACTAACATAAATTGCTTCAAAATTATTTCTCTAAAAACATAATAACATAATGTACACTAAATAATCGTTGTAATAAGCTAATAAATTATGCGCGTTGCCCAGAATCTTTCACACTAAAATTTAGAAGATTAAAATGTATAATTGAATAAAAAAAAAAAATGGAAAACGATTCAAATAGATTTTGATTTCATGAATTTCCTCATAATAATTGTACTTACATTATAACATATACCAACAATATTTAAAATAATATTCATATTATATTATATTTCTGATTTGACTTCTTACGCAACGACTTTTAACATGATATTATTATTATTACTAAAGATCAGTCGCGGTTTATGAAACTCTTGGTACCTATTTGTCGATGACATATTTTACTCGAACCCTCTGAGTTTTTATCGCAATTCATAAATTCAGCATAATACCTATGTATATCATATGATTTCTCGAATTCAAATCCTCAAATGTCGGGGTGTTGGGGGGTTCCTTGAAAACCACTCACCTTTGGTCTCGTCTTTTTTGTCGTCGGTCTTCGACGACCCACCAGCCGAGGTAGCCGTCTTGTCGTCGGCCGCCACGGCGGTGGCCGTGGACGACGGAGGCTTGCTGTTGCCCGCCGCCGAACCCCTCTTGCCGGACCCGCCGATCATGTTTTTCGTTGGCGATACAACAAAGACGACGATGTGCTGTCGAGTCTACATCTCAACAGACGATGGCCGTACGCGAGAAGTCGACGCGGAATTTCTTGACGAACACGCGCGCGCCAGCGGCGGTGGAACGACAGATCGGTCGGTCGAACATGCCGGCGACCATCGTCCGAGCACCGATTAAAATATACGTCCAGCTATAGAAGACGGTGTACAATTTTTGGAATTCGCGGACTTTACCCGTTTGATATGCCTACTAATAATAATATATTATTGCGGTTATTCGCTCGCCGAGTTGCCCCGTAACTGGCACTCCGGACGCTTATAAACAACACGGTGTACGGATACCGCGCTCGTGCAGTACAATACTACGAATTGTTATGGGTGTACAGTGTGGCAGGGCGCTACGCGGCGTGTGTTCTCGGGATTTGCATGTCTCTCGCAGCAGACCAATGAAAGCGAACTTACCCGGACGGAAGGTGGTGGCGCGTACCTACTATACCTGCTACCTACGAAAGTTCGCATGCTTACGTGCTTCTTTATACGACACCCCGCCCGCCCGCCAGGACCGATCAACCATCAGCACCGCCCTCGGTCTCGACCCGCTCCCCACGCGATCGCTCTTTCGCCGTCACCGTCGCCGCACGATCCATACCTGTATAGGTATATAATATATATACATACCTAACATACCCGCGTGCTATCCACGCGGCCTTTCTTCCGTCTGTGGCAAATAACTCTACTTAATTTGGGTTAGGAGTGAATGTACTTACACTCTTTTTAGCTTTATACACCTATGTCCTATATACATCATATATATTGTGTTTTGTAGTTTTTTCTCCCCGTATACGCGTAATCCGATCCGTTTAATAGTCGACTCGAATAATTTTAACGGTGGTCACCAGCTGATTTTAGCAAAACGTTATTATAATAATATACAAGCAATAATAAGCATGTATCTATTATATAATCATATATATATATACATAAATATAATACATAATGATTATGACATGTAATCATTACTCGTGATTTAGATTTGTAAAATAAACTATTTGCTGCAGTAAGTTGGTAAATTGGAATTTTTCATTAGCATACCTATTAATTTTTTTTAAATGTATTTTAGAATAATTTTTTATAATACGCTGTAATGTATAGAAAAGAAGATAATTTGCTGGTAGACAAGTTAGGTTAAATCATCTTTGATGGGAGGGTATGGTTCTCCGGGCTAAGAACAATATTTATTTATTTTCCTTATAGGTTGAGTGACTGATTCATTTTGTTTAAGACTATTTCAATTTAATTGGAAAATTTGGATAGATTTAATGTTTATTGGGTTACTTGTAATTTTTAGAATAGTTACTTTGTGAATTACGATTGTGAGTGAATAAGTGATTAGATTATAGAGTTGAATACTAATTAATATTCTTTTAGAAATAAAGATAGCAATACTCTTCGACAAAGACATGGAAAAATGGTCTTGGACATTCAAAAAGGGTTAGTGAGAATCTTAACTCTGGAGCTTTAATCTTCATTATCCAACATTTTATTTACTAGTATTTGGATACCTATTGTACTTATGTTACGATATACCTACATTGTTAAGATTTTTGTATGTTATATAGACAGCGGGTGTTTCTTGTATGAGGTTGAAGTAGCACAACGTTGGACACATTTGGAAGGTTGAGCAGTGAGAACAGTAAAATGTAGAGTGTGATCATATTATTGGTAGTTAAAACATTGGACTATTTAACTCGGTTTATGCGATTCCTAGATTTTATTTTTGTATAAAGTAAGTGGGCTAATTAAAAAATTGTTAAATTTTGAAAGAATGAAGTTAATAAATAATAACTAGTCAGTTTTTTTTTGTGTAGAAATATTATTCTTAGCACTGATCGCGAGTATGCAATATTTGCATTATTAATGTTATTTAAACTTTAGTTTAAGAATTAATTGATTGCATATTAAATAAAAGATGTGTCATATTTTTGGCTTTGAACTTAGAATAATGAGCTAATTATAAAACCACCACCGGTTTTGTAGCTAGTAAATGATGGACCGAATAAGATATTATTAGTTGGATAGTCTGACTGGCAAGAAAACGTGTTAAATTAAATTCAATTAAAACTGAGGAAGTTTTTCAGATCATTAGTTAAATAATAGTCTGATTAACAGTATATTTACAAATATACAAGCAATTTTTCAGCTAGAATCCATGTTACAAAATAGTATCTTATTCTGTTAAGTTATACATCGAATAGAATCACGTTAAATTATTGAAGTACACTGTATGGTCGGCGTACGGGTCATAACTGCAGTTAATGGGTTAAAATTGCATCATCATTATTATTATAATGTATTATCAAAACATAATAGTATAGTCAGTCAAAACATATAGGTCGTATCTATATATAATATACAGGTATTTTTAAAACTAGGCTAAATGCAATTAGTTACTTTTTTTAGTAATTTTAAATGAGCATACAAATAGGTACTATATCTTTCAAGTTGTTTCAACATCGAAATTCAAAAGTTCTTAATTATGATTACATTATTATCTTTTTATACATACCTATATAATTAAATCAATTCAGACATTACCTAAACAAAAGATACCGGTTGTTAAGATGTTTTATTAAATTCAAATAAATATAAATGTCAAAACAATATTATTAAAAAAAATTATACATAGTCATAGGCAAAACTAGACAATTTTAGTAGGACAGGCCAAGTGATAAATATGAAAAAAAATTCCAAATTTTTAATTTTTATTTTAAATTCTACTAACTATTAAATCAGTATGATACTATGATATTCAGCCAGTATTAGGTCAAGCCATGGCCTGACTGGTCTGATCCGTAGCTTCGCCTATGCATAGAGTAGATATTATCGTTATAATTATAAACAATAAATAATTATTTATACTAAAAATTAACACGTGCACCTACCTAAAAATAATTTAAATAAAAACTCACAAACATCGAAAGTAATTTAACCTAACTAATAACTACATACTATTTTGGACTTGGCCCTGGTAAAATTCAAATAAAGTAGATAAACAATAAATAAATAAACATCTACAATACTTACATTTTGATAATATATATTCCTAAGTATATAATATTGTATATATATTTTTTAAGAGTGTTATTAATTTTGATATTTTTGTTAATTTGTACCTGTTAGTTTTAATTACTTATATTACTCAAAGATGAAACTTTAATAGTTGGATTAAATTTACAAAACTTTTGGACTTTGGTGTTTGTGAATTGTTAATCTTACATTTTTTTATTTTCCAATACATAGTATTAAACTGCTTTATTTTATATTATTTATTATCAATATTATTACATAGATTAAATGTGTACAATGTGCATTCATGCACTAATTGATATAAGTGTATCATTTCGATAAATCACGATTGAAACCAAACAGTATAGTTAATAAAAATTGAATATGTATATAACCACTAGAAAGGTAAACAACTATAGAAAACGCTATTCATGTAGAAATAAATGATTGATAGTTAAAAGAATAGTTTTTTTTGTATTGATAACATTTTCTTGATTACATAAAAATGCAGGACATTTCAGTTATATCAGTTAGTGCATAATGGCCATAATGTTTTATGAAACAATCGACGAGATTTTATAGAACTTAAAAATAATATGTTGTATAGTTTGTAGGTCGATATAGGTTACTATATAGTATATAGGTAAGTAATACCTAGGTAACTTATACCTATTTTTGTATAATGTATGGATAGCTATTATGTTATTATATTCCATATTATATATTATTATACACAGGTACATAAATATTTACTACCGAACGGGTTACGTCTAGTTATAGAATTAATAACCTTACGCCGCCTTAATTATAGTGGCATCACGTTGCATAATGCAACTTGCATTTATGGATTAGCATAGGTACCTACAGTAGAAGTTAAACAACACTTAGCTTGCGTTGAATTCGACGAAGGTGCAGCGAATTAATTTTGGTTTTTTCGATTAAATAAGGCATATTTCCATCCAATACACTTGGTGTAGATCTAACCAAGAAATCAATAGGTACATACCTATCCATAAATATTAACATCTATATTCTATAATATATTATACATTGTAAATTAAATAAAATATTTTATATATAATTATAATATAAAGATTTTTCATGAAACAATCAATACAAACAAAAATAAAAAATTAATCAAAAAATGTTTAAATAAACATAAATTTAGTATAACTGAAACTCGCTATAGCGAATTTTTAATATTTCTGTATAGAAGAATAATATTGTTATGTTTTTCATTTTTGATAGTTTTATATCAACGAATAATAGGTACTCATAAAAAGATTTATTTGTAAACTTTCAAAATATTTTTAATTTATGAAATTATTTATTTTCAGTAGGTATATCTGTAACTGCCAGTCGATCGTTTTTCGTGGATATTTTTTTGTTTTTATAGTATATTTATTTTTTAATATATTTTAAATTTTTAACCTTTTCAGTGCTCTGAAAAAGTTTTCAATGGCACATCCACATGCCATGCCCAGGTTTTTGTAAAAAAAAAATTATCTTCACCTCACCTTTATCTTTTTATACTAACTGAATAATTTATTTCCATACCAAAAAAAAAAAAAATATATATTCAATAATTAGTTAGGTACTCAGTAATTAGCTAATTCTAATCGTCCAGCCAGGGTTTCCTAAAATTTAACGATAATTTGTTTCACGGTAATCGATCTCTTCGATTGATACCAAATCATTCATATATTACTGTAATTTACTGTAAACACTTTAAAATGATATCCCTATATTAAATTCCGATAGATGATGATTATTAATAAAATTATTGTTTATCAATAATAACTCTAGTTGTTCTCGTTTCTTATAGATTTAATGATATCGTAATTCAATATAATAGGTCTTATTGGTATTACTAAAATGAATACATTGACCTCAAAATTCCAGTTTTTAAAGTTTTATTCTCTAGAATTAAAAAATAATAGTAATTTGAATATTTTCAAAAACCGGTTTAGCTTGAAAATGTCTGTTTACTCTAATTTTCTTTTTCCTATTATTTTGAAAAGGACAGGGAATTATTTTGATTTTTATTGCACAAAAGTACCAAGTAGATTAAATATTCTACCAGAAATCACCCTCGAAGTATAGAAGTTTAAAATATTAATTTTTTTATAATGAAACGCGTACACTAAAAATATACCACACACACACACATTAATGTATAACTAATACATTCCTTGTTCCGCTTGAAATATAAAATCCGAAAAAAAGGCAAACGCCTTTAGCCAAAATAAATCATTGTTATTATAAGCGCGCACAGACTCTGATTAACCGATCCGTAATAAAATTCAATATATTATATTATATTATACAGGTAAATACTGTCGCAATAAACTTTCCGAGATCCGCAACTGTACAGCCGTATTAGATTTGTATTACTTTTTTAACAAAAACAATATTATTATATTATCCGAGAACTCATCCGGAAATACAAAAGTGTTTTAAATGTACGTGTTGTTTTGTCAATAATTTTTGTTTCGAAGGCCTAATAACATGCAATTACCGGAAACCGTCCCTCGATACGCATGCAATGTTTGACAGCTACAAGTATAATCCGAGTTTGATATCATTCCGTATATATTGTCGTTGTAGCTATTATATATGTATTACTCAACACACACACACACATTTTTGTAAATTATGTATATATGGATTATAATATATACGCACACGTATGTATATCACAACGTATCCCTTTGAATGTACCCAAACGACGTGATGTGCACAAGGCACCCCCGAAGAAATTAAACTTTGACAACCCTCTCGCGTTTCGTGCGTTCAAACAAACGATTACCCGGCCGGTACGTCGAATATCAGACTATATAATAATAATATTATGTATTCGTGCGTATATTATTACAACATATATGTATATTATTATCTAGGTTCGCTCGCGATTCTAATCGTATATTTACATATTTTACTTTTATTATGTATGTAGGTATATCGTATTGTATGTGAATGTGTTACTTAAAAAATTTGACGTTTTATAAAATATAAAAATAAAATATAATAATGCGTAATATTTGTCCTAGGTACTTATGTTCGGTTTGCATATTGTACCGTGCAACCCTTCCCCATCACGTGTGTTTCTACAATATAGAGCAAAACGTCTCAAGAAGGTTACATCATATGTTATA
>VUJU01002623.1:11748-34905 GCA_009835225.1 Aphis craccivora
TATATATATATATATATATATATATTGAGTAGAGCAATAAATGCATTGATAAAATTATGTGTAAAATAATTACATTTTTAAGTAGGTACAATGTTTTTCTGTCAGATAAGTGAATTTAGTTAATACATTGAGGAGGAAGAAGGTAATAACTAAAAATTTCTAAGTATTTTTTTAAATAATTAGGAAAAATCAAAAAATCATCTTACATTCTATTACTAAATTAATATGCTATTTATAATCTATTCTGTAGATAACAATAAGAAAATGTGATAAGAATAAAAAAAAAAAATGCACAATCAACACTTGATGAAAGAAGCTAAGAATCGGTGACCTTTCATATTATATCTATATACACGTAATAGGTATTTATCATACAATATAACCAATATTTTGCTTTGCTTTTTAGGATGGCCTTTCTTGGCCTATAACCATAATAACCAATTCGTTTGAAATGTTTAGTAAAAACGATATTAGTTTAAAGGTTATATATGTATATTTCAAAGGAGTTATTACTCCAGCCTCTAGGAATTAATAAAATTATATTATATTTATTCTATGTTGATAAATATTTTTTTAAACTTTTGTTTAACATAATGATATTTATAAAAACAAAGAATAACCTTGCAACAAAAATTTAAATAAGTCGGAGTTCGATCAATTTTATAATATTTTTTTAAGATAAAATAAATATTTGAAATAAAATCCATTATTTAATTATTTAAATAAATAAATCATTAAATACTCAAAACGACTCTGAATTAACTATAGATTAGTGTCCACCTACTTTATTATAGGTATTATTGTACAATTAACCTAATTTTTTAAAAATTTCATTGTGTAATATTATGTTATCATATTAAAATATAATAATATATGTAAAAGTTTTACATCTCCCACGAAAAAATATTTTTTAATTATAACTAAATAACTAAAATCGTTATTCTTTGATGTAATTTTTGATTCTGCCCACATTTTAATTTCAAATATCTTTATAAAAACGTCGTTCTTATGTATCTTTAATAATTTTAAACCCGGCAACGATGGATAATAATTAATAATAATAAACAATAGTTTTAAATTAAATATAATAAAACTTTCCAGGAACCTGTGCTAAATATTTAAACTTTTTACAAACTTGTTTTATTGTTGTTTATAAAATTAAGTCACAAGTCGATAGCTAGTTAATATATTTTTTAAAATCATACATACAAATTTCTTCAACTTTGAACGCTCATGTTTTTTTTTTTTTTGTATTATTATGAATGATATCATTTAAATCCATCAATAACAACAAGAAACCTTGTATTCAATTTATAAACACATGCAATTTATGAATGTTAAAAATTTTAGGAATTTTAAACTACTAAGTAATTTGTAAATTTTCGATGATTTTGACTATAGTCAAAATTCTAATTTTAAACACATATAAAAAATTGTAACTTTTTTTCAATCGATATTTTATAATCTTATGAGAAACTGTTTACTTAATTTTTCAAACTCTTTAAAAACAAAATTTTGAATCTCTATATTTAGCTAAAAGTGACAAAATATTTAGAAAATTATAATATAATTAGAAAAATGTAACAAAAATATTTGGTAAATAATTAATAAGTATCTAAATTCTTCGTTATTATTTTTACTAATCCAAAATGTGATGATAGTCACAAAAAATAAAAAATAAAACATTTCATTGTACTTATATTAGTATTCAATACGTGAAATCGTTTCTTCGCTCGAAATTTAAAAAAAGATTTAGACACTTAGAATGCATTCAAAATAATAAACATAATATATTTTATAAAAGGATTGTCATAATAAGTTAAAAAATTCTTGTATCTTTGTCGTATAATTATTAGAATTTTTTGGGAGACTTATTCTGTGATTAATGGAAACAATTAACTTACATATTTTATACATTTTCTTTGTAAAATAATATAATAGAATAACTTGTAATCGTAAATTTCTATTTTTATTTTGTACTAATCGTTATAAAAAATCACACCTGATAAAGGTTACAGCTTTTATTTTCTCTTGATAAATGTTTCAACTCTCATTACACTCCCTTGAAATAATATGCATCTATTCCATGTACACAATAGCATTCTATATATTATATTTGTACTATAAATGGACCAGTTATTTTTATTTTGAAATTATATCGGATAAACATATTGAAAACAATTGACAATTTAGATATAGACAATAATTACTATTAAATTACTTTGATTACTCTTAATATATTAATATGTACACAAAATTCATTTTCTATATTCCATACTAACAGCGTAAGTTATAGGGTTTATTAGTTTAGTACTCACCATTGTTCTACTCCTAGTTAAATAATATAAGAAAAATAGAAAAACTAAGAAACTAGGTCATACAATTACCATAAATTATGTTATTATTAACAAATAAATATAGTTTTTTAGTACTTATTATTTATTAAATTACCTTTACTTACGTTATTATTATATTATTTGTTTGTGAAATACCACAGTACCGCTAATACAAAATATAATATAATATATTCAAAGCTGTTATCGTAGATTGTCTATACAGTTTAAATCATATACTAGTATAATAGTCACCATGTCTACCAGACTTTAAGCCATGACCATAATATTTGTTTAAAATATACTATCACTAGTTTACAATAGATTATCAATTATTTGTCGTCAGTGCGGTAAGTACGTCAAAGAAGAACACGTAACGACCGACGATGATATTTTAACTTTCGAACAGTAATCATTTTCGTGCCATAAACGTATATGTGTCTCTCGTTTACACCAAATCATACGCACAAGTCGTCGACTTCTACTACAGCGGCAGGTAACGTACTCGCCCCCCCCCCAATAATGTCTCATCCCACGATCGTATACATCATTATTATAATATTCGGACGATATCGAAAACGGAATTATCAAATATCATCATAATATAGCCAGACGTTTTACGCGCTTTGGGTTGCCGATTATCAACCAATATATTATTATCTCGGTGTCCACTTTAGTACCCCGGCTAGTTCCCCCGACGACAACGACAACACTGTCACCATACCCCTATATGGGCACCGATTATTTTCCCCGGGATTCTGTTATACATACCTCTACCTGCAAGTCAACACACGCACATCATATTATATACACGACATCGTGCTCGCAGATTGCCGTGCGTAGTGCGATGGCAGGGTTATTGATCATCGTCATCTGCCGCGAGTCGGACATCGGCGGCGTATGGGTGGGTGTAGGGGTCGGTGGGTTGGGG
Organism: Aphis craccivora; assembly: GCA_009835225.1. Taxonomy (NCBI): domain Eukaryota; kingdom Metazoa; phylum Arthropoda; class Insecta; order Hemiptera; family Aphididae; genus Aphis; species Aphis craccivora. Next base: position 15,013 of record VUJU01002623.1, read on the forward strand.
ATGGGGGGTAGTAATAGGAGTTTTCGCGACGGCGACTCGAACAGGTGTCTCGTTCCGGCAGCGAGCGTGTACACATGTGCGCGCGCGCACCACGTGTTTGGCGGTATCGGCTGGTTCGCGCGCCCGCGCCGACAATGACGCGGCCCAGAGAAGGTCACGAGTGCGCGCGCGGTGAAAACGGTGCAGACCCATCGGAGTCAAGTGAGCGAGTGACGCGCGCCGCCCAACAACCCTCCCCCCCGTAAATTCGCTCGTGGCACACTCGCTTCTGCCCCGTGAGGTCACGCAGATCCTCAGCACACACACACACACACACACGCACAAGCACAAGCACACACGCACCGGATTTGCGCGGCCGCCGGTCGAAGCACGCCGCCAGCACTTTCCTCTCGTACTGGAAAAAAATAATAATAATAATAAAAAATAACAAAATAATACCATATAAACATTATACCGGGTGATGCACGACGCGTTTATTATAATATTATATTACAAAAACTTAAGTGTTTTTGGATATTTTTACAAAAGCAAAATGCCATTTTTTTTCTTATCGTCATCATATTATCTTGTTTAATCGTTTCAATTTGTTAATCGCAGAGCGCGTTTTAAACGCATTATTCAAAAGCAAAGTCCGACGATACACAAAATTCGAAATTTGAACGAATATAATTTATGAGCTATTTTAAAGTTTATATAATAATATAATAATATAATGTATAGTAATCTTGGTCCACAATGACTGTGGTCGTACCTATAATTACAATAAATTAAATATCTGAGTTTTTTTCCAGATCAAAATACCCAATAATATTTTGCTTTAGAAATATTATTAGAGGTGTTTAATGTCATACACTAAAGAAAGTGACTTATAAAATTGTAAGAAATTTTTTTTTCCGACAAAAATTGTTTTGTTAAATTTGAGATTTTCAAAAACGATTGTGTTTTTCAAAATAACGTGTATCTTACTTAAGGTCAGGTTAAATGGATCACCCCATGTATGCACGCTAAAATACGCATAGCTCTCGGACGCTCACCACCGACAGACGCCGTCACCGTCAGACGCGTACGCACACGCAACCCGATACCATTTCCGCCGTCGCTCCACCGGTGGGCGCGAAGCAACAGCTTGCAAGCACACACATAGGTAATCCGCGCCACTTTAACTCGCTGTATGCTGCCACTACCCGCGCAACCACCATCCGGTTCCTCTCGCGTCATCCGACTTGATTTTTTCAGTCCTGCCGCTCCTGCAGGATGAGTACTTCACCCTTTTTGTTCTATCAATCCACATTATTTTTTCGATCTTAGTAAAACATTTAGTTACTCTAAAATGTTACATTCCGGTCGTATTTTTCTTGCTATAATGTAAATTTATTGTCACTCTACACAACCATCATCTATCACTTATACAAACATACTCAATTTTAAAAGTAGCCCACATAACCTCGAATAGATATTTGTTTTACTATTTTAATAATAAAAGAACGTGAATTAAACATGAAGACTTCGAAATAACTACTTTCTATAATGTATATTTTATAAAGTAGTTATTGTATAGTACTATATATTTATATGGCTTAAAAATCGTATTTTTATTATTATCGTTCACCATGTGAACCAATAAATAAGTTCTTCTATGTTTATTGCACTAAACTATATTTTGAATTCATTGGATTGTTTTAATTTAAAATTAGTACTTTTTGGTGTTTATCAACGTTTGTTGTCTTATGACATCCGAGTACGGTGTGTTTTATGTGATATATTTTATCGTATTGATCAAATTTCTCCCCAAGTTTCATGTTTGATAACTTGTAAATTAAAATATATATCATATATGTTTCATATAATTAGTGTCCCCTTTTCGGGTAATAGTCGATGATATTATAATGCAGTTTCTTTCAGTATCTTGTGCGTCGAGAGTGCTCACTATTTTAATTATATTTATGTTACTAATATTGTTTGATAGTATGCGTAATTTTAATTTTCAGTTATTTTGTAAAATTTGTTGTGGCTTTATAAACGACTCTATTAATCTTGTTATTATTGAAATGAGTGATAAACTAAGTAAAATTTACACGATAGATTTGTTTTATTTTTTAAAATGTTTCTAGATAAATAAATTATTATTTATCAAATAGAAAGAGCTGTTGTATAATAGATTTTCACTGTACAATATCATTAAGTAGGTCACTGTTAGGGTGCGCGTTAAATTTGATTTCAATAAAAAAATATTCCATACGTAAAACAATTTTATGCAAAAATGGTGTCAATATACTACGTTATCCCTATTTTTTTCAAGATATTATAGAACTTATTCACATTTAAATTAGTAAAATGGTATTTTGTTTTATTAGTAATACTAAAACGGTGTAAGCTTTTGCTGTATGAACGATTCTAATAAAAAAAAACTCGAGTTGTACAGCATCACGTTTCCTTTTATTGTGATTTTCTTAAATTAAATGTACAATAGAGGAATAGCGGGGTCGCACCTGGCTAATGGAGCTTAAACTGGCAATTAGCACGGTGGGTGGTCCCGAGAGCATAACCTATTATTTATAATATCGGAGAGTTATTTAAGTTTTGCTTTAGAACACTGAGATGGGACGTCGTACTCTCCGTACTCGCTTACACAATAAGTGGCGGTGGTAGAGTGTGAAGGATCGAAGATGAAAATCTAAGGAGGTAAATTGGGTCGGTTATACGTTTGTGGCTCTGATAAAAGCGTTTTTATTTTCTTACTTGGATGGGTCACTGTAGATGCGTGTTACTTCGGCCCCCGAATTCGGAAATTTTCTTTTGGCGCGTGGTTGATGTAAGGGCGATTGCAAAACCAAGATTTTATATACCCCTGGTTTCAGAACTAGACAGCTACGGCAGTTTTTGGGTGGTCTTGAGACTATCGTAGATTTTCAGTTTTTCAGTACAATGTGTATGGTCAAAGAGTTGAAGACAAAAATCCTGAACGGGTCTCATCCTATGTGCGTTATTACTGTCGTATTATGAAAGTGTTTGTTAATTTAAAATCACACCAACTGCATGCAACTGCTGTATATGTGTTTATTCAGTTATCACTTGTTATAATATCATTATTTTTTGTTATTACAGCGGTGACGATTTTTTATATGATTATTATATGAAGCCCCGTTAACCGTTACTCGTTACAATACGTCATATTAAAATAATGTTTGTAAAAAACATACTTAATAATATTATTATATTATTTTAAATTAATAATAACTATAATATAATTTATATTATAGTTATTAATTATAATTCAATATATGAATAATAATGAAGGTGTAAATAGATTGTTATATAAATAGCTTAAAATTATTCAAAATTTTAATTAGACTTTTTTAAGTAGAGTTTTAATTCATTGTATTTTTGATTCGGTATGTTTTTATCTATTCCATATGAACAATTGCATCTTCAAACTCATCCATAGAAATTTAGAGTTCGGATATTTTTAAATTTTCACGATGAAGAGATTTTGATTAACGGATAGATTATTGAAATGTATAAGAATGTTATTATCAAAATGTATAAGAATGCATTTTGTGGGAACTTGTATTAGATTTTCAAGAATATTTATCGATATTAAAAAAATAATGATTTCTTATAACTATAATATAGTTCAAACCATTTTGAAAATTTTTATCATAAATAAAAAAAAACGTTAATTATTTTATGAAAATCTCAAGTATCTACGGTTAATGGTTATTCTTTTTGACTAACATCAAAAACAAAATCGATTTTATCAAAAATTGGATTTGCGTAAGTAGTGAAAATATTTTAGTACTTATTACCTTTTTAAAGTATAAACTAGATCCAATTCAATACCTAAAATCACCGGGGTTCTCCATTTGAAAATCGATCCATTTGATTAAAACTTATCACAAACTCATATTATACAAAAAAAAAAAAAAAATTAACACATTGATCTCTCCAATTAAAATTTAAAAATATTATTTTATTAAAATAATTTGAATTAATTTATCCATTATCATTCATCGTAAACATTATTTAATTGCTTATTATTTTTATATATGAATATATTTCTCTTGTAACAGCTGTTTGGAAAGGGAAAACAATAATTGTCCTAGCCTATATATATATTACCTATATAGTATAAATATATATGATATATAGTTGGTTATATGGTCAATAATTACATTTGCGCACTTGTTTTAAAAAAAAAAATAAGTCAACTATATAATATTGTATTCTAATTCACTTTTGTATTTTCAATTTCATAAAAATAAATGTAATACGTTTAAATGATAAAAGTTTATGGTTGGTTCCAATAACAATCAACATCATATTATTGGATCAGTATTTAACTAAAAAGTAAGTAATATGTTTTTTTTTTTTTTTTGTATACAATACAATATAATATAATATTAAAAACACTTTGTAGTATTTTACATTTTCTACTGATAATGGCATATCAATTAATGAGAGCTATAGGAAATGTGCATTTCATTAAATATTTTTATATGATGTTTGTGTACGCATTTTCTGGTTTTTAATTTGTATAGTTACCCATACAGAAATGTAGTTTAGATTTAAATTAAATTGCTTTATGTATTATACTATAATACATAAATTTAATTACTCCTACCCAGTTTTTTCTTTTTTATTAAAATACGATTGTAGTATATGTTGTATAATATATGTACAATAAATTTTAAATATTAGTATATACATGTGTGTATTTGTTTATTACTTGTTGGATATTATAACTAGAATTTTTTTTGTGGTAGTTAACTACCACAAAAAAAATAATAATAATTAATATTAATATTATATTATATTATATTATATTATATTATTATATATATTTATATTATCATTAATTTAATTTAATTTTTAAAAAATTAACTATTGTAATATTTTTAATAACAATTATGGTATCTTCAATACGAAAATCGATACCTTTACAATATTTAGACTTACGACTATTTTTTATAATATTTATCGGAGTAAACTTTTCTTTTGATCAATTTAAAACCTCTAAAAAACTGCGAACATTCCTATAACTCATAGATTATGATTGAAATGAAGAAGTTATCCACGTAATTATATGATAGCTAATTGTATTAAAAATCATTTCAACAAATTATTGTCAAATGCACTTTTAAAATTATATTTTAATTACTTTCTACTTCGATTCCTAACTGTTGTGTAAATTAAACTTATTAAACTACATTTCTAATCATTTTACCAAAAAAAAAAACTTTAATGGGGAGGGGCTTGTAAAGGCTAAACAAATTGAATTTTGTCATAACAAATAACAGTATACGTAATAAATTATTGCAGCTAATTATATATTTCTTGTTAAAAAATATTTGTGTTAGTAAAGTTTTTCACGGCGTTTAGCCGTTTCATATTTTTATCTGCTAGCTTACTTTCATGATATTTTTTAGAATCTTCGACTACCATTTACGTTTAAAACCAAAGAAAACTTGAAATTTCAAATAACCATATACGCTAAAAAAAAAAAATTATTATTTTATTATATAATAATACTATTATTATTGGATAATATAATGTATTAGTTTAACCTAAATTCTAGTAGTACATATTATTTATTTTATAAACATTGTTAATTAGTAAAAATATTAAACCGATGAATACTTATTATTATTCAATTTAAATTTAAGACAAAGGAAATCGAACTATTCTTTGTTTAGCATATTGATGATGAAGTTAAGTCTCTTTCTGTTCTATATTTATCTTTATTTTTAAAATTTACTTACTTCTTTGCAATTTTATGCGTGTTAAATTATTTATTTTTAATTTAATAATGTATTTATATTAATTAGTGTTCTGTTTTACTTGACAAAAACTTCCATTCTAAAATGTTTTTAAATACAACATATTGAAAGTGTGTAATGGAATTCACTATTATTACTTACTTATTTTTTTAGTCCAAAGTTTACTCACTTTATATTATTTAGTTAGTTACATTTTTCATGACTTTTAATCGATATCATGATCTTAAAGATACTCATATTAGTTATATTTTTAATTTTGAGTATTTTTTTATCCATTTATTTAAATATGGAATTAGTTGTAAGAGTTTTCTACAACCATACATATTCAACTCAAAATTCTTTAAGCCACTAAGATAGACATTTTTTTAGTATGGAGTTCTCTTAAATATAAATTCTAGTTAAGGGTGATTTTTATAATTCATTCAACAACTCGTAAAAGTCCAAATTAGTTTGATATCCATTTTGTTCAATATATTAAAAACTATATCGTTAGTTTTTTAGAATAATAAACAAACGTATTGAGGTTACATTATTTTATTAATATTCTTGAAAATTGTCAAGAGTAAATACTTTCAAAATGAATTCGTATTATAATTTTCCTTCTGTAAATAAAAAATGAATATTTTATTATTGTATCTTTTAGATTTTAATAAATTCATTCATTTAATCAAAATCTTCTTGTGTAGTTTAAATCATTTGAATGTCACAAATATTTAAATTTAACTATATACACATTTAAATATAAATAATTTTATTATCACTTAAAAGAATGATATCATTCTGTGTATTAAATGAATATGAACGAAAATAACTAAAACATAAAAGCAGATAGTTAAATTTCGAAAAGCTTTATTTACAAAATATGACATGATAAGTAAATGATATGAATATATAATATATAATATCAAATCGCTTTGATTGACTTGAGAAATGATACTGTTCAGAAACTTTTGTGTGTGTGTGTATTCACATAAGATTTTCTTTTACTTTTATAATTATATTTTCATTATAATATTTTCAAAACATTAAATTTATATTTATTTTAAAGTATACTAGTGTTATAATAGTTATTAATCATAAATATTATGACTTATCATATTACTAATAGTATAATTAATTAAATAACAATTTAAATACCTATATAATAATATAAACTTAGTAATATAATTAATTTTCATTTTAATCAATGATTTATTTGATTTAATATATTATTTATAATATTAATTTATTAAATATATTACCTAAGTAAATTGGCATACCCAATATGAAGTAATGTGGAAAACTAGTTACATCTACTATTATAGTAGTACTAACTATATACACCAGAGCGAGTTTCTTTTTCTACACATTTACATTCTATACTTAGTACGATACTGAAATTATAATATGATTAATTTAAAATTTAAATAAATTAAAATATTTTTACGAAAATGTTTTACTAGATAATAAAAATATAATTTGTATTATGTTTTATTTATTAATACATTATTAATTGTACAAATATAAAATGCAATAAATAAATGGAACCAATTTATACAAATTACAAACGCAAGTGCAAAATAATTATTTTTTTTTTTTGTGGATTTATGCTTATAAAAATTAAAAATATATGAAATATAAATGGTTAATATATTTTGTATAAATTTAATTTTTTTTTTTTTTTAATTATGATGACTATAATAGAGGGCTGGTACACATTTAATTAATATAAAAAAGTTAAAAGTTACGTAAGTTGTATAATATGTTTTGGTTGATAATCACTGAACGTTTATGATAATACTCGTATTATTAGAAATATCTGATTGTATACCATAAATTCTAATTCTAATTTTATTTATTAATAACAAGTGGAAAAAAAGAATAAAAAAATTATTTGGTATCTTACAATTTTATTCATTTGGAATATAGTATGATAGAGCAACAATTAACTTCACTTTGAGGCAACTTAGCTTAAGGTAATATTGTAATTTGTATTTATGAAAACATTAAAATTATTGTAATATATAATATCCAAACAAATAGTAAATACATATTAACATAACATGATGTACTCGTAAAATACATTTTTTCTTATTGGTTGGAATATTAATGCGTACGATTAATATATATATATATATATATATATATATACGAGTGTTATATAAGTATTATAATATATAAAACATATTTACTTATTTATTTCAAAATGTCACTAATAGTTATAATAAATATAAAATTTTTTAACCATAAAACATGTATGAATTTTTCAAATATTTTATGAGACTTTAATACATGAAGAATATATAAAATTTGAAAATGTTAAAAAGAATCATCTTATATGATCAGATAATTAGTTTCATAAGACTTATTGAACTTTCTGAGATGATAGGATTATTCTTGGCCGATCGTCCTCGTTAGCATTATATTGGATATTTACTTCTTACAACTCTCCTTTCTAACCAGTAACCACAGATTTCTTGTTTTAAACTAACCTTACCTAAAACTACATATATTTGTTTAAATGTCAAATAATTAAGGGGAAACCAATGGGGGTGTTTTAGAAACTATTATACGTATAGTGAACTTTACACAACATTTTAGGTCAATAAAAGCACTAGTGGGGTCGTCTATACCCCAGGCGAGAGTGCCGATGCTATTTATATCTATAAGTTTTGTTTAAACCTTAATTTGTTCATCAAAGAAAGCAATGTTCATGAGTTCATGTATAAAGGGAGGTAGATATTTCTATAATTTTAGAATAACTTACAAATTACGCACGTTAAAATAAATTTAAAAAATCAAACAATAATAATATGGTGGTTAGATAAACATCCAAAAATTATCCACGATACAGTTAAACAACTAAACAAATATTGACACATATGATTGTATTTAATAATATAATATTATAACACCTTAAAATTATAAGTAGCTGCAAACAAAAAAAATGTTTCTAAGGTAACCTCATAGAACATAGTTAAAATAAATAAATTATTATATTATACTTTATTTATTATATAATATTATATTTGTATTTCACTTATCTTGAATTAATTTAATATCAGTAATAATAACAACAAAATCGTTATTGTGTATTAAAAGTCATTGCAGTGTACTGGCTAATAAAAAAGTTGAATTCGCTATTATATTTAATAGTTTAAACATAAAAATCGTATAGCAGTTAATTACTTGAATTTTCGTCTGTTTATACAACGTTCTTAATCAAATAACATAAAATAGTTAAATTGTTATTATACAAAATAAACCATATTTAAATTGTACACAATATACTTATTAATATGAATCTGTTTATAATAATTAATTGCAAGTATTACCTACCGTTGTTTGAAAAGATTGAACTGCTTTAAATATATTTATCCTTAAAAACTAATTTTTAAACAATACATTGAGTATTATTTTAAAGATCGGAATTGAGTATCGTTTGATAGACTGGTGAATCATATTGTGAATATCACATTAATAGAAAACTTCATTTCAGATCTATGACTTTTTTCTTGTAAATCACTAAATAGAATTATTGTGATGCAATTTTTATTATTAGTTCATTTAGATGCTCTTCTGAACTCTAAAAAATTAAGTAAATTCAGAAAATAAATCGGATTTCGTGTATAGTTACTACTGTATATGTAGTTTATTATGTTTTATATTTTATGGTAATTTCTTTGAAACTGCTTTAATGATTTTCTCATTTATTTTATTTTTGCATTTATTATAATGCATTCTGATAGAATGTCTGTACCTTTTTATATTAGATGTTCAATACTTGGATAAACATTACAAATAAGTCAACTGATAGTTTGGATGCTACAAGTTCTCAAATTATTGGAAATATTAACATGGACATTTTTAGATGCGAATCTTCCATCAATTTTAAGCCAGCAATGAGGATATTCTTCTCTGTTTTGATCGATTCGTACATAAACTTATATTTATCATATAAACTTGTATAATGAAAACAGATGTATTAGTAGGAACCGCGTGTCGTTTACCTGAAATCACCGTTAAAAATAAAATATGTTACACTAGGTACCGGACATTGTGTTTTCCGATTTTCTTAATTGGTTAAGGTTTTTGCTTACGCTTTTAATGTGCAACTAGTAAAACATTATAAAGCTATATCAAACTATTAAACATGGTTATTGTAGAACATTTCTAATAGCACTCTATAATGTATGCATTGAATTTTAATTCAATGATAAATCATTGGGCATTGTATATACATTTCTGAGTGAAAACGGCCTGACAGCCTATATTACTATATTATGAATATTATAATATTATCATTAAAGTAATTTTTTAATATACTAATAATAATATTAGTAACGCAATAAGTTAATTCATTTTTGCAGATAACATAGCGTTTGAAAATTACATTGTAGTTATAAAATATAATTTATTATATACGTTTAAAATTTCAAATAATTTAAATTATCATCATTAAAATTTAAATACTTTTTAATTATAATAAAAACCTAAAATCTTTATTCATTATTTTCAACTTAAATCTAAGAAAAAATTTTTTGTATGTTAACTTTAAATGTGGGTATAGGTAAGTTATGTAAAATAAATAATAATATTGTCTTTATAGTCAAATTTTTTCTAATAAATGATACTAGTAAATATAATTTAATATAAAGAGTATATTTTATTTAATATTTACTGATGTTAAAAAATAAAGAAAATTCTGTTTATAGGAGGTAGTTATTTAATTTAATGTTTATAATATTATAATAGTTTTAAAAGTGTATTGTCATTATATTATTATGTTCAATACTAAGTAAATCGTTGAATTCTCATTAAAGTTTTATGTATCTTGAAAAAAACAGTAAAACTCATTTTTATTTAATACTTTTCAATTTTTTGTACAAGAATATTTTTCATTTATTACTTTATCTTTGATATTTTTACGCACATTCAGAGTGTTATTCTTTTCAATGTAAATAAAAAAAACGTCACACATAGAGGTAAAAGATGGAACAAGTGACGATAAAAAGTTTTTCGTTTTATTCACGTTTCCTTATTTTATTACACGCACACTTATGTACAATAAAATATTTTTGTAACCGTCATCGTGCATAAAAAAGATATGTTGCTTATTGAGCATGTCTCTTTTTTATAGCATAATATAAAGACTAGTAAATTTTGTTTAGACTAAAAATTGTGTAGATCTTTATATGAATTACAACTTTTCAATTCTTTCGATAGGTACACTTTTTAACGTTATCCATTGTTAAGGTATCGCGGCACGATCGAAAAACAAATATGATAAATAAGTGTAAACGATGAAAGCTGAACAAAACTAATGAATTCTTGTTTGTAAAGTGTGCAAATATTATTTCAGAGTTTATTCTTTCTTAGTAACGTTATTCTTTTTGTTTTCTAAAACCGTGTCCTCTCTGATTGATCTATTCTAACGCACTTAACCAGTAGATTGTGTTTTGTTTATGGCTATTCTGTCACGTTCACCACATAAAAATTATTGGTTAACCTATGTCTTAATCTGTCATTATCACTAATTTTAATTTGCTTCGCACTTCATCTTTTCTTATAATTATAAACATTGTACATAAGTGGGACTGACATGTTAGACTTACTTAATAAGTGTTGAAGTACATAATATTGGTTAGTATTAGTAATTATTAGTTCTTTATTATTGTATGTACATTTTTATGAACACGTAAATTCTTCTTCTTTATGATACATTTTATTAGATATATCATATTGTTAGGACACCCATATAAAAAAAAAAACAATATACATAACTAAATTAAAATATTATGAAACTAGATGCGACAAATAGATGTTACCTTACAATGAAAGAAATGTTCTCATCCAAGTTACTGCCAATACGTACATTACGTACAAAGTGTAATCATATTGTTGATTTTCTGCTTTTAATATAAATAGTATAAATGTGATAATCACATTTACATATTATTATTTATTTGTACAGTGGAAATTCCAGATAACGAAATTTTCTATTTAATGAATTATTTTTGAGAATCATGACCCTCATTGTTAATCATGCGTTAATTATATTCAACAAATTCCTCTATATATGGTTTTTTTTTTTTTTTTTGTTCCCAACGAGACGAGAAGTGTACTGTATTTACGACCTTTGATTATATTTGATTATATCGTTATATTTGTATGCCGGCGATATGAATAGGCAATTTCACTACATTACTGTGGGTAATACATTATTACAAATTATATGGCTTATAAGAATATTGTTTAGCAATGTTTGTTACTGTTATGTAGCACTATTTCTATAGCATTAAACCTGATATATTTTTTTTAATTCTAATGGGCAAAACATTACCCAACAAACGCTTGTAGTTTTCATTGAGTTTTTTTTATACTCTAAATAATTGTGTAAAAATAATCGTGCATTTTTTTTTTTTTTTTATATATTATAAGTAATTTCCTATTTTATTTTTACAAATATTATATATTGTATTATAATTATTTACTATATAAAATTGATAATGTGTTGTTCTAAATTAAAAACAATATTTTGAATAGGATATTTTAAAACCATAACATAATTTAACGATAATGTTTAAGCTTTACTGTATGACTCTCTATATTATGAGGTGTCCTTAGAATATTAATAATGATTCTTTTAAGCGTAAGTAATTAACTTTGAAACTTGTCAAATTAATTTTAAATAATCTAAATTTACCTAGAAATTAAAAAAATGTTTAAATTTATGAAAAATGTTTTAAAAAATCATAAGATATAAACATAAAATTATTACTACATAGAGTTTGGAAAATGGTTATTTTGTGTTTATAAAAAAAGTAAAGCACAAGATAAACTTAACTATATATTGTTTTTATTTGGCATACATTTTTTGGTCATGTATTAGTAAACTTTTTCATAAAAAAGTGAATCGAAGTGAAAAAGATCACTGGTGCGCAAATAATTTTCTATTAATCGATTTTCATCAATTTCAACATTTGGCTCAAAATTGTTCTCCTGTTAAGTTTTAAAACTTTCTGTGGATACAGATCAAAGACATTTTTTATTTAGTACTATAATTCGTTTTATTCAGAATGAAAATGAAATAAAATAATATATATAATATAATATTGTATATTCTACACAGCTTAGGTATTCATTATCACTTTTATAACAGAAATTTATTCTAAGTATTTTAATTAGTTAGAAGTTTTATATTATAATAATACATTTATTATAAATAAATTCATCGTTTTTAATCATTTAAAAGAATAATGGTAGCTATTGTTGAACAATAATATTTAATTTCTTTTAAATCTCTAATACACGATGTTAGCATTTTTTTAATAAGATTCTATTCAATAATCTATTTAGTAGTAAATTTACTTAACTTAAAACTTATTATTTGCTACCATTATCAAAAAGTGGTTTTACAGTAATTTTGAGGATATTTTGTAAGTATATATTCCACATTAGCTTGTATTATATATAATATATTATAATATATAAGTTAGATTAAGTTGGGTTAGGTAGTATTTTAGTGTAATTTTTTTGGCCACATTTGTACTTTTTTAAGTGAAATGTTTAGCAAAATTTGATGTAGTAGGCACATGAAATAATGGATTACGTTCACTTATTGAAAAAGAATGTAATTTTAATATATATCTATCCAAATATGTATTTTGTATTTTTAATTTTGTAAACTTAAAGTTCTAAATAAAATAAAAGTATAATTCTGTAAATCTATTGATACTTAATGAAATATATTATGTACTTACCTACTAAATTTTTATATATAAATCAAATCAATTAAAACGATTGACTTCCACATTAACTTAAGTGTACAATAGATAATTATTATGTAGCTTATACTGACAAATCCTATTAATAAAGAACATAAGCTCCTTTGAGCGCAATATTGTCTTCAGGCAACAATCATTTGAACACATTGGTGAGGGATTTAATTATCCGGTACGCCTTTGAAAGTGAATTCAATTATCTTAGAAATTACTTTGTACTATTTCTGGGGTATGTAGAATAGAATTCGTTTACCAAATGTATCTTTAAAGTATAGTTAAGAACCCACATAACTACAAACATAAGTTTACTATTATTGAATAATACTTTATATTGTCATAAAATATATACCAAAGAACACAACGTTACGTATACTTTTCTCTTTTTTTGTCTGTTTTGATTATTTCCATACTTCAATAAATGTATATACAACGTTTCTGGCAAGCACGGAAGTTAAAGGTCGTGGGCTAAACAGAAATATCTTAAAATCGAATTCAAGAACAAGTACCTATGAATGGAATATACGAGACAATTAAGAGCTTTTATACAGTATGTTTTAAAATGAATACTATTTAAGTAGTTTAAGTAACTTTTAACCATTTAATAAATATTTAAAAGTGTCTAATAATATAATATGTAAAACTAAATTTACAAATAATTCATAATATTATATACTATAATACTGCAATTTCTTCTTAAAAAAAAAAATAAATAAATAAAATGATATTTATAATAATATAAAACATATAAAACAATGTAATTAATGTATACTATATATATATATATATTATTAATCATGTTCTACGTATCTTATTTTATTCAAAGAGAACCATTTGTTATTTTTGAAATAAATAAATAAATTGAATAAATAAGAAATTCTAAATTACTAATGGTAATAATGATAAAATAAGGTTCTATACAATTTCTGTATGATTTCTACTAAACATTTTTATACAAGTATTGAAGTAGTTATAATAGTATCATTGTATTATAATAAGACATAATTAAAAAAAAAAAAAAATGTTGTTTATATAAGTAAAACAATAACTTAGTACACTGTAATTTATTTCACAAAAAAAAGCAAATACCTATTTTCTGAGACTCCTCACTTGATTATTTAATATTTAAATTATTCTTATACGCATATTTCAATTTAATATGATTTTATTATGAATTATAATAAAGAGTTTAAATTTAGATTGTTCATTTTAAATTCACATTTGACTAGCGAATATGTTACCTTTTTTGTGACCTTGATTTTCCAGTTAGTATTTTTAAATTAGTCTCTGATGGATCGTTCCTTTGAATTTACATTATCTATTTGTTTGAACGTTATGCATATATGTAATTTATTCCAACTCTTTAAACACATCATACTTTTCGGTTGTTTATTTCTTTATATTTTTATTTAACTTTTAGTCTTATATTTTATTTAAACAAATAGTTACTAATGTTAAGATTTGATCGTATATTTAGATTCTAATTGGAACAATGATGTATTTGTTGTATATGTATAAATAGTAAATAGTAAAAATTATTTGGTTTTCAACTTCAATATTATTTTTCTTGGTAGAAAAGTAAATAATAGCTATTGTTAGTTTTGGGAGATTAAAATTGAAAATTATCGTTATATACTTTCAAAATAATATTGGTTAAAATAAAAAAATATGTTTTATTTTGATGTTATTCAAAAACTATAACTGTAGTTTTTTGAAATTTCCATCAAATTTTTATATTATCATTTATTAAATTTTTAGAATATTTTTACTAATTTTTTAGTTATTTATAGACATTTGATATTATACTTTTTTTTTACAAAAATTTTATGTTGGAATTTAAACAAAATTATTATTAATAATATATTTATTTAAAATTTAAATGAAAAACAACAATTTTAGTTATTTTTGAAAGTATTACATTTTTTATTAAGCTTTATGACATTTCCAAAATATTAAGATACATTTTATCCTATTCCCATGGTTATATATATATAAGCACTGTTCTACAATAAGTTAGTATTAACTGAAAAATTAATAATTATAATAATAATAAATTATATAAATATATATTATTATTTTAAATTACCTACCTAATATTAATAATATATGCATAAATATTAAATTCAATGTTTTAAGAAAAAAATAATTCAACCTACAGTATTGTTGTAATACTGAAATAGCAGTTTAAAATAATATACTTAGTTTATTTAGCTCTGAATCATTTTACTATAAAAATATTTATTATTGAACTTTCAATACATACATTACAATGACTTTATCAATAGCGATTTGTAAATAACACTCCTTCTTAACAGCAGAAGGATTACCTACTTCATCTTTTATAGACAACATTTCTGTTACTTTTAGCGAACTCTTATTCACGAAAAATAATTACAGGATACAGCCAATATATATATTGACTAAACAATAATATTGCATTCCTTGCTTTTCTCAGACTCTAAAATAATATTAGTATTTAAAAACAACAGTAAGACGTTTAAACATTTTGGCTAGGTATTAAAATACACTAAATACCATGATTTTGACAATTATGTAATGGATTATATTTTTTTGTTCCCTCTATTAGATTTTTTTTTGTAAATAAAATGAATCAATACAATGCTAATCAATAAAAAAAATAATAAATACTACAATGAACGGTTTTTCTGTTCTTCGTTTTATTTGCTTGAAAAATGTTTTATTCAGTTTAGTGGGACTTGTAGGTGTACATATTATAAAAATTATTTTTTGTATTTTTCATTTAAATTGTTATGAATAATAAATTTTATCTTTTTTTTTTATCTTAGATAAAAGTATCATATAATCGGTGGTTTCATGTTAAGATATCTGATGTGTTATGGTACATAATATCTATACTGATAATATTATAATATATATTCAAATTCTTCCTCATAGTGATGTAAGTGTGCAAAAAATAAATATGAAAATAATATACCTATTTGTTTTTTTTTTTTTTTTTTAACTACATAGTTCGAGAGTATTTTATAGAGAATTCATAAAAACTGATCATGGTTTAAACTATAAAAAGTGTCTCAGATACACAAAACAAAACAAAAAAAAAAAAACATTGTATGTTGGAAATAATATTTTTTGTTTGATTTATAGTCAAAATTATTTATTTATTTTTTTTTATATATTATATATTGGAACGTAATTATTATAATATTACATCTATTAGTTAAGAATTTGAATTACGAGTACTCACTTCGACAGTTCTATCATATACATATAATTGAAATAAAATTATTTAATTATGCGTACTGATAAATCATAATAGTTCTCTAATGTCTCTGAAAATGTATTTGAATGTATAAAGTTATTTTGAATGTATATCCTGCTGTATCTCATTCTCTTACACAGTAAACTCCACTTTAATGTATAATGTTTATGTGTATTAATTATTAACACAAAAATGAATGACACAACATGTGGGAATTCTAACTGAGCCTATGGGAAATTAATTATTAATCTGAGTACGAAGGAGAGCATGAATTGAAATAAGGCGTAGTGACAGCAAGGTAAGCGCAGATTATGAGCAAAAGTGATGTTCAATGCAAAGTTTAAATCTACTACTCCGCAGCTTACTTGAAATTTCATATAAATATTATTTCTCAATTAAGTGAAATATATTATTGTTGCGTAACATTAAATTCAAATAAATTTCGGTCATTTATTAGTACTTAACATATCATTTTATATGGCTACCCACCAATATTTGTATTATTTAGATATTTCGTACAGACATGCTGTTGAGGTTCAAAACAATATAAAATATTTTTTAAAACAGTCCTTGATACGTAAAAACTAATTATTAACTGACCGCTATTTAAATATTTGTAGTATATGTATTTTTTATAATCATACTCTATATAAATACTATGTAAATAAAGTTCTATATTAATTTCCGTTAAAAATAAAATTATTGAATGCCGTGGATATTCTTCACTTTTGATATAAAAGTAGAAAATATCTTAAATCAAGTTTTTAATAACTATTTAAGCTATTATATCATACGTAACTTCATATCTAGAACTATCTAGAGAATTTATGTCATGTTATAGCTTAAAATAAGTCGAATACTAAGTTAAAGTACTAAAATAATAAAAAATGTAATGCTAAAATTAAAGTTAACATTTTTACTTAAAATGTATTGTAATGTTG
The DNA here is from genome assembly GCA_009835225.1 of Aphis craccivora. Lineage (NCBI taxonomy): Eukaryota > Metazoa > Arthropoda > Insecta > Hemiptera > Aphididae > Aphis > Aphis craccivora. The sequence goes on from VUJU01002623.1 coordinate 32,732, forward strand.
TATAATTTAATTACGACATTTAACTATCTAATAAAATATATATATTTACACCACTCAACTGGGGCTTATAAATAAATATAGATATATATGTATAAAATATTAAAAAAAAAAATGAATTTGCAGTAAATGTGAGTTAATTTATCTTAATTATCATGGTGATGCTGTAAAGAAGTTTTTGGTTTATAAACATAAATAAATCAATATTAACTAATATATTTAAGTATTTTTTTTTACAAAACAATATTGAACCAAATTTATGAGACAATAATTACTGTAGATATAAATTCTAATAATATTGGTATTTTTAAGTTTAATCAAATAAAACGTAGTGCTGGTATAACCAAGTAACTACTTTTTTTAAAAGTGCTGAGAACTTATACGATACACATTCGGTTATTTAATTGTTTAAAACGCTCTTATTGTATTTAATAAAAAATAATTAAGTATTTAAGTTAATTTTTAATATATTTAAAAACTAAGATAACTTAAAAAATATTTAATTTTAATATATATAATATATCAAACAAAAACCCATAACAATTTTGTTAAATAAAAATCGTTTAAAAATAATTTTTAAATAATATTATATTATACAATATATATTTAGAAAGAACAAAAATTGTGTTCCTATTGTGCATATTTTTCATATTAGTGGTTTTCGTTAAAGAAAAAAAAATAATAACAATAACTTAAATGAGACATTGCTAATGGAAATGAAGCAAAATTATTTTTGTGTGAAAATGATGAAAGATTTTGTTTTGTTTTAGTACCAAAAGGAGTTTTGTCTTTTTCACAGCGGGAACCCCCTCCAGGGTTCCAATTACCCTAAAAGCACCCCCGGCGATATACAGTCTTAGGTTAGACGCAGATTTCAATTCCCCTTTGGTCTGTTGAACGTATAGTGTAAAATCTAAAAACAAAACAATGACGTCACTTATCTTTACACCAAATGTTTTTTTTTTATACATCGAGTTTTTTTTTTTAAGATCAACCAAACTAAAACTAGTGAATTTATAGTAATTAAATATTAATATTAATTTATTCTATAAAAAAAATAAAATATTTGTTTTTCTCACATTTCTATGCAATTTTTATTTAATAAGGTGTAGGATATATTTTATTATTATGAATACAATTATTAATTCATAGGTACCTATTTTCTTTTGTTGTTACATATTTCTTTTCAACAATTATCAGTACATATTAAATTCATTTTCGATATTTTATGTACTTTAATTATGATTGAAGTTTTCATATTTCTCGGATACGAACATTCGTTATAAAAGTATTATTATACCCCACCTCCTAGTCAATCGTCATCTATGAATAGCGTCCACGCCAGCTTATTAAAATGAAACCCAACAGGCAGAGAGGTTGATCTAACTCAATGTGACAAACATTCCATTAACAGAATTTGTACAAGTCCGTCGTAAACCCATTTCATCACAATAATATTATTTCAAATATTATTTCATCGTTAAATTTATAATAATTGCCATTAGTTTTGTGAATTTGAATTATCCATCCGATCATCTATGATACATCGTTTTTATTTTACTGTAAAATATGTATGATAGTCCCGTGTCAAAATAAACATCACTATAATAATATATTGCCACATCGGATTACAATTATTTTTATTTCTCTTCACGAAACTGTAATAACGTCGGTAAAGGATTTTGTATTTACTATGTTTCGTCGTACACCACCACCAAAGTACTCCAATAATATTAGTAATAATAATTATTATGTCGATTTTAAAACGGTAAATATTGTACGGAATAATTGGATAATTATATTGTTGTCAAGGTGAATGAATTTAAAGACAATATATAATATATATTAAAATATATATTTTATATTAATTATATATATATAATATATTATATTACCAATGGGCTATGAAGTAATGAATAGTAAGTAGTAACCGAAATAAATAAAATGTGTTTCCATTTAGATGAAAAATAAAGCTAATAATAGTAATACATGATAAACATGGATATTTTATTCTATTTATTATTATAATGCTTTATTCATTAATGTTTACTGTATAAACAGAATATTTATTTTTCAAAATTTCAAAAACTGTTATTAAAAACAAATCCTGATCTAAATATGTCAAATATATTTTTATTATGATATACTTAAAATCTAGCATACATCACAATTAAGTT
>VUJU01002624.1:0-34891 GCA_009835225.1 Aphis craccivora
CTTTTTTGTATACCTACCTAATGCTGAATGCTGATTATAATTTAAATGTTAAGTCGTTAAGATGTCAATGATGTCATTATTAAAATAAATATTTAAATATTTAGGTATTAATTTGCATTAGTAAGAATGTATTTACGAGTTACGTTTACTTAAAAGTTGCAATAAATACCGTTAAATGTTGTATTCAATAGAATTGTTGTGCCTTATCCGTCATCACCATACCAAGAACAAGGCCTTCTTTAAAATTAAATTTATTTTCATCCAAATTATAACATTCTGAATTTAATCTTATTTGATGTGTATTTAATATAATATTTAATTGCATCATTATATTATACATACCTATCTAATATCTTTATTATATCTCCATTCTGGCCTTTTTTTTTTAGTTTTAATAAAAACCAGTTTATTATTATACATTTTTTATAAAGTGAAAAATTACCAAACTACGAAATATCGTAAATTCGTAACAATATTATATTATTATGTAATATGAATATCAAAATTATCTATTTTATGTACAGAGTAATGACTAATGAGTATACATATTACATATTCTTTATATGTTCATCGATAATCATATATGTAATACAATAATATATTATTATATTATATTCGACACATAAATGCATAATACATTAATACCTAATACCTATATTATAAATTATAATTAAATAAATTAAAATATTTTATATTAATAACCTATTTAAAAAATTACAACCGTATTGATGACCCACATCTGGGAATTCAGTGATTTCAATTCACGATAAAGTGCAGTGCAGCCACCTGTTCGTTATTTATGAGAATATGAGGCTTGATCGAACACAAATGCACAATGTTTAGAAAATATAAATCGTGACCATAAGAATATAATGATGACATAATTTATTTATATTGTTATATTTAGATCTGTTTCGTAGTCGTGTGTTGTGATCAGTTCACCGTTCGTGTCATTTTTTTTACGATTAATGTTACAATATTAAAATTTTACGAAACCAAAAACAACTGATCAGGGAATACGATTTTCCAATACACAATTATTGTGGCCCAGCCATAATAATAATAATAATAATGACTACCCCCAGACAGCGGCCAGTCAGCTGTTGTTTCCTTTGTGATAAAGTAATCCAAAATCTCGTTTTCCAGTTAATAAAATAATAAATATTAAATACGTAAATAGTAAACAGTATAAAACAAAACGTCGTGTTTTTATCCTTTGTTCGAATTTCGAAATGTCGAATATTGTTTTATCCTTGTTAAATTTTAATTAGTTCCGACATTAGGCAGTTGTTTTTATAATTACAACGATTAGTGTTGATACTTTGATACTATCGTTGTAGAAATCGTTTCGTGTGGTAGTTAATTTATTACGATCTCTATCCACACGTCAAAAATGTCGTCCGGTTCTTGTGAAACGAACACCAAAAAACAGAAACTCAATCATCATCATCAGGTGTCGTTGGACGTCAACGGTGGTAGCGGCAGTGCGTCGACAGCTCCACCTAATGGTGCCGCTCAAAAGATTACTACCCCAGCAATGGGGTATTTCTGTTTTGATACACTTTACTCCTATCTTAACAGTTTGGAGCCGCCCAAGAAACCAGATTTCACAAATGACCCATTGTAAGTTCAGTGGTAAAAGGTATAATATTAAACCTTACGTAAATGTAGGATAACATTGGGTAACATTTCTATGCACCTGTGGTAGGTAGTATTGACATTGTCACCTGAAATCAAAACCTGTTGTAATAATGATGTGTTACTGTCAGTTTTCCTCTTTGCTTTTTTTTTATTGTTTGTAGTAGGGGCATTGTTCCGAAATCATTATAGTTCTTATATAGGTAATATGATTGTTTTGTTACAGTCCTCTGTTTGTAACATGGGAGACTGGAATAGACAAGAAACTCAGGGGATGTATCGGCACATTCAACTCGATTGCTTTACACAGTGGCTTACGCGAGTACGCTATAACAAGGTAATTATAAACATTACACTTTAAAAGTATATTTAACATGATAAAAAAAAATACTAAAATCGATTTATTTTATTAAATGCTTCCTACAACCAAGACTATACATTTAAATATAAAACTTATTTCTAATTTAACTGTTTGGTAATTTTGAATGTTTATAAAATTCTAAATAATACTAATATGAATTTTATTTTATTTATAGTATTGTAATTTACAGATTTATATTTTTCTTTTTTGCTTGTTAACTTGATACTAATTTAGCCCTTTTTTCTTTTCTTTTTAAAAAAAAATGTAGCTGATACTATTTATCTCAATGATTAAGGTTAGTTTGGACATGGCATGTATGTTGCTATAATTTCCAGGTGGTCACCCATTTGGGAACTAGCAACAGAATAACTTGTTTAATACCAGTGCCATAAGACAATTTGTGCCCCACTGCGTCATGTTATGCCCCAATTTTAAGCTCTTATTAACTATATTGATTTTTATCAACTAAAGGCCTAAAAGTTTAAAATTTAAATTTATTTATAGTTTATTTTGTAATCTATCAATATAAATTCATAAAACATTAACAGACTTCAATATTTTTTCATTATGGAAAAAGTATATGTTTACAGTTATATTGTAGGTACCATTGAAAGTTGACACAGCCTCCGCGACTGCGTTCTCTCCTCATCTGTCAAAGTGCCTAATTAAATAAATCTAATGATTTATACATTGATATAAATTTTCACTCTGCATCCTAGGTAATCAATGACAATGCTTAAGAACAAGTAAAAATTAATTTTATTGTTTGTTTATAAGGGACTAAATATTAAGGTTGTAAGTATCTGGGCTGTGACTAGTTTAAAAACTTACCTAAACTAACTTATTTTTTATGAAAATCAAAAAATCTACAATATGGATCATTTAGTACTGTTACAAATTAGAAATGTTTATTAAATAATTAATGAATTTGTATATTAAATTTAATATTTTTTTTTCTTTAACAGTGCACTGAGAGATTCACGGTTCAAACCAATCTCAAGCGACGAATTGAACCGATTACATGTAACCATATCGATATTGTTACACTTCGAGGAAGGCAAAGATTACAACGATTGGGAAATCGGCGTTCACGGTATACGCATTGAATTTCAAAATGAACGTGGAATGAGACGAACCGCTACTTATTTACCAGAAGTGGCTGAAGAACAAGGTAATATAAATAATACTTGTGTATAATCATACTTATTTTTCAAGTTCAATGTTTACTGAGATGTTTTATACTTGTTAATTTTAATAAATTCTCCATTTTTCTTTTAAAATAGATATATTGAAAATAATTATTTTACAGGCTGGGACAAAATACAAACTATTGATTCACTCCTACGTAAAGGAGGTTATCGAGGTCACGTAACACCCGAGACTCGTCGTTCTTTAAAATTGACTAGATATCAAAGCGAAACTGTATCAGTCAGTTTCCAAGATTATATGAATCACATGCAAACTCAACGTTGCTAGCAGCATCTTCGGGGCCAAGACACAATGGCCCCTCAAGTATCAACACTGCCGATTTTTAAACACCCAAACATGTATTTAACTCATTCACATCCCTTACCACAATCAATGTATTTTCAACTACAGACATCACCAATTTATTATAACTATCCAATATAATATAAAATCAGATGACCAAAAAAAAGTAAGATGAAAATTACCATACTTTTGTGATTTTAAAATAAAAAATATTATTTTATTTGCCCATTTTTGATGGTTTTTGTATAATAATTTAATAATAAATAAGATTTTGGAGTTGACTAAGATATACATTCAAAATTTACAATTATTTATTTAATTTACCACAATTTCTATTTATGATTTTAAAACAAATTGTTATTTACATTTTACTTTGAAGTATGTTTATAACAGACAATACAATTTCATAATAGGACATCCTTGTAATATTTGTTTCTTTCTTTAACCCATATGCAACACTGTAAATTTGTGTTTTGCAAAATTAATCTTTTGCTATTATCTATAATATTAAAATGAATTATTTAAAGTATTTTCAATCTATTAATGGTAAGAACATTAAATATTATCTACGTTTTTACTAAAATATTTCTTTATTTTATAAGTATACAGATTATAAAAATTCTTATATTTCACAAAAATATCGAAATATCATAAAAATTCAGTATACAAATTTAAATATTCTTAGCTAGTTCTACGTGTGATAATGATTAAATTAACTCTATTTAACCTAACAATATAAGATTGCTGCTAGGTGACACAAATTTACTGTTGTGCATGGATCATTAAAAGAAAACAAAATAAATAGTGCTTTCACATTTTAATAATTAAAATTCAACAATTATTCAGGTGAATGAATGTCTTTCCTCAACTAGATGAATTAATAAAATTATTCCATCATTTTTTAAAACTTATACATTTTATAATTTATTATTTAAAACTTAAAATCTAAAAAGTCATTAATGTTAATATAAATATTAATTATTTTTAAGTTAAATATACAAAAATTCTACTTTCTCATAATAATGCATTAAATAAGTAAAAAAAAAAAAATCAAAGAGCTTTTTTAATTTTATTTAATCTAAAGTTATTTAAATATTAAGCTTTAAAAATATATTATAGTTATTAATATGTACATACAATTTTTTCATTTATTTAATATATATATATATATATATATATATATATAGAATCTTGGTTGTATTAAAAACAAAAATTTTTAATGATAATGTTTTATGAAAAATAATAGTTTTATTTTCTAAAAAGTGTTGTAAAACCTATTATGTGTTCAAAAAAGAAGTTTGTTTATAAATGTGGTTTTAAGTTTTTTGACTGGTATTTAATGAAATGATTCACTTTTAATCTATTAAATATCAATTGTCATATACTCTACGTTTAAAAAGTACTTTAGATGTTGACCTGTGTGTAGATAATATGTAGTTTTACTACATGACAGGCAGATGCTTCACTTAATTGAAACAAATGTTCATTGTTTAACTGCCACCCAACAGAAACTGGTTACTGCTGGGGTCCTATTACAGAATGTTGTACAAATAATATGACTATATTGTAAGTCGATCAATAATCATTATAAATTTTATATTAGTTATAAAAAATTATGCTGTTTTTCTAAGTATACTGTAATTCAAATTATTAATTTATTGGACTTATAAATATATATATTGGTGTCAATACATATAATAACTAGGTATTTAATATCTTTTATTATAGACTATAGTACATACAATTCAGAAATATATTTATACTTTGTATAACTATAAAAGCCATTATATTAAATTTTACTAATAAAAAAACAAAAATTGTTGGATGCAAGTTTAAAAATTATATAGAAACTATTTTTAAAACTATGATTGATACATTCAATTATTTCTTCAGACTTTTTAGTTACTGTGTTGTTTTATCAAGATGATGGGACTGATACATCAATAATTATAAGTATACAAGTATAGTTTAATTAATTTAAATGTATAATTTAACTGTAGATGACTTAAATAGCATCTGATAGTTATGTACTACTTTTTGTTGGGGAAAGATTAATAATGGTTGTAAATTAGTATTTACTTTATATGTAACTATCATTTTATGATTAACGCTAACTTTTATATTAAAAATCTGTATAGATTAATGAACATATATGGATACAGTTGAGTGAATTATAGACTAACCACCTAACATTTAGATTTCTTTTTAAAGAAAATATTATATATTTTTAATAAAACAGTGAGATCACTTCATCTTTATTTTAGGTACACTTATATAAGTTCATTATTTTTTGGTATTTGAAATGTAATTTTCCCCCAACAGAAGATGTTATTGGTTTCTGGTTAAATTTTTTGAGTTTTTTGCTTTGAGAACAATTCTTGATACCAGTATGTATCAAGTAAGTATGATGTCACTACATTATGCGAATTCTCACACATTTTTACAGAATTAAAGATTCCTTCTTTTGTGGGTGACCGGAGTATAATATAAGATCCAGGAACCAAGTATCCAGACCATTGTTGATTAATTAAATAAACATCTAGTCATTTAAATCAAATAACTAATATGTAATCTAACCAGTAAACGACTTCTAATATATTATTATGTACATGTTCACTGTCCATATCATATAATTTATTCCATAAACAACATGTCAGCATGTAATAGTTACACCATAATCAACGATCAACACACATAAATAAGAAAACTAAATCTTAACATTATTACATTATACTTAAGAGCATAAAACACTGTTTTATAAGCTAAACTATTCTACATATATTAAAATTCTAATTACACTCTGTACAGTGAGAAAACACAGCATAGTCCATTTGGTCCAATCAAAATCAATTTTTCTACGCATCCCTAGACAACATCCTGCTATAATGAAACTAATCTTGATAGCAGAGTGAGAATAGGAATGCGCACAATTATCATGTTCTCACGCTGGACAGAATACAGTAATTACAATTAATTTATTCTATCAATAACACAATGGATCATTATTTATTACTAATTTGTTTTCTTTGACGTAATGCTTCTATTTCTTCATTTTGTTGTTGCAACATTTTAAGCCTCAAAAATTCAAAATTTTCCATTTGATAATGACTTATCATATAACTTAATAATGCATGACCAATAACAAATGCTGTAAGTCTATTATATAGTGGACGACTTAGTTTCGTTAGATGTTGAGCAAATTCTTTAACAATGCCGGGTCCATTGGATTTAAAACTTAATAAGTTCATTTTGTGGGCAAACTGAAAATATAAATAGTTATGGTAGAATATTTAAAACAATGAAAATTAAAAATTACATAAAAATCATAATGGAATGTTAAAAAGATTATTCAGGTGCAATGTATATTTACCATATAAGTTCCACCAATTGTGCTCATCAACGGATAAACAATTCCTGTGCCCAATTGTATGAACATTGATTGTGTACTAATGCAAATAGGACAATCTTCTTGTAATATTATTGATTTAGTAGTCATCTATGGGATATAAGAGTTTTATTGTTGTCTCATTAATGTTATTACAATATGAGTGAGTACTGAGTATACGTACTGAGGTTTGATAAATTTGATCAAAAATTGATGGCATAAGAACAACTGGTAAGAACAATGTAAAACGTCCATAGTTTCTAAGTTGTAATCTTTTACGGTAAAATTGTAAAATCATGGAACTCGATATGACAACTGCTGACGATAGAATTGGATTACCGTGTTTCAGCGCCCATCTAAAAACAATAGGATGGTTCTTAATAAAAAAATAATTATGCAATTTGATCGCCACTGACAATTCCATAGTATTTGGCCATTTTTGTATTAGATTGGTCATGTACTCTATGACCTCGTCTTTTGTGAGACGTATGGCCCCTTTAGGGATTTCTTCTGGTTTCCCCCTTTCGATAAACATGGTGTTTCGTCAGCGCACAGGGTACGAACTGTAGAAAAATAGTTAAGTAAACTACTAAAAATGATTACAACGAACTTTGTGGCAGACTAAAAAAAACGAAAAAAGTCAAAAATGAAGACCAACAAGATAATTTTAAAAATCGGGAGTTCAGGACAGCCTGTCGGTTGTCGTTCGCGCACGAGACACCGGTATTCACAATATTCACATTTCACTATATTATAATCATCTTGTACGCAACACACGCGACTCATATCAATAATCCAGATAATGTTATCACCACAGTAGTGAGGACCACTACTTTTGTTCTATAAATTAGTTATTCCAAAGTCAAATTCTACAAATTGAATCAATATTCAAAATGTACATTTTGTTTTAATGACAAAATCAGTTTTATAACCAATACCAATCTATTTCTATCATTGTCCATTGGATAATTTTTTTTTGTTCAAAGATTTAATTGTTTAATAGGTGTTCAAAATTCAAATTAATATCTTTTATACTTTTGTTACACCAGTGACCAGTCGCTGAGTCGCCAATAGAATAGTTAAATTTACTATTTCATAACATTTAAATATATTTAAAAATAGCTTGAAACTATTACCTTTTTTATACCACGAAGACATGAACGTAAATTACGTAAATATATATATGTATTGACTCAAAAGTGAAAAAATAGTACATTTTATGACTAAACTAAAAAATATAATAAATGCAATATTTTGGTGAAAAATAATTCAACCTATTGTATTGTATTACTATTACAATAATCTATAACTGTTTAACTGTCTATAAGAGTAAAATAAATAATACTAATTAGTAATTAATATAGCAATATAATTAATATCAATGTATCGTATAAATCATAAATGTATAATAGGTACCTATACTATATAATATTATCTAATATAGGCAGACCGACCGTATTCGCTCACAATCGATTCGTGTACCTACGACCTACCTTATATTTACTATACGAATTACCTACTATTAATATTTCAGCTTCTCACATGTGCAGTTTTATTAGTTTTAATAATATTATATTGAATGTAGTGGTTGCCTTTAGAATTTTAGATCATTGTATATTTGTATTTCGATTATTAATTAGATTTGCCTAAAAATAATTATTTCAAAAAAATTGATAGCAATATAAATATTTGTGAGTACACAATCACAATAATCTAATAATGTTACAACGACATCTTAAAACTTAATGAAGGGATTCAGAAACAAATATTTTTAGGTATAATAATATAGAATTACAATGATGGTAACCTCTAGATACCTGTAATTTAATATTTGGGTATAAAGCAGTTTATTCCCCCTCCCCCCCCATAAATTTGATTTTTATTTTATCGAAACTTATGTGACTCGACGAGTTAAAAACGATGGTGTAAGGAGAATTTGTTACTGGGACTTACTTTTGAAGTTATAGCTTTCCAAAATGTGAGATTTTACATTAATTATACAAATGCACGAAACATTGCTTCCTAATGCCGCTCGGACTAGTCGGAATATTGGTGTTTGGTGCTTTAATAGTTTAATATACTTACGTTACCTACTTTTACACATTGCAGTCACCGAGAAGTTTAATTCAATGATTTCACGTCAAGAAAAATTGGTAAGTTTTTCAAATTTGTTTTACAAATAAAAAAAAAAATAAAGTATTAATACGCGTGGTATATTTCTACTTTATCAGGCACCTTAAATTTAAAGCCATTTGAAGTTAATAATTTTTATAATTGTTGTACTTTTTTAACTCCAAGGCCCGCCTACCTAAGGTGGTTTTACAGTTTTACACAAAAAGTCAAGGGATATTTTTGATTTTTTTATCCGAATGAAGGGTTATATGGGAATCACGGCTCAACAGTTCTATTTTCACCCAAAAAATGACGTAAATCCCACAAAAAATTAATGATTTTTTATTCGGAAAGTACTAAGTAGGTACCAAAAAAGAAAAAAAAAATTATGAAACGCGTGGTATATTATAGCGTACTTATTAAGTATGAGTAAAAAACCCAAAATTGCTAACTTCCAAAAGCCCAATATTAACATTTTTGGCTTTGATATTTTTGAATGTATATATGATTTTATTTGAAGACTTCAATAATAATTATGAGTTGATAATATTTTATTGAAATCTTATTATCGCAGTATAAAACAGTTAAAATTTATGTGGTAATATTATATAAATGATTGCAGATGTATGATTGATTGAAAACACAAGTCGATCACAACTGCTGACAGTGCCATCATTATTTTGTTGGAATTGGAAACAATACAAATTTTAACTTAAACTATTCTTTTTTAACTACTGACGTTGAAACTCTCGACAGTCGACAAATTATTTTGTTGTGTATATTTTTATAAGTTTGTATCCAAGTACTTTTAAAAATTAATTTAATAAATAATAATTGTTATTTGGTTGGAACTTGGAAAGTGTAATTTCATACTACCATATCGAGTTAACTGATTTTCTATTTTTCTACTTACGATCATATTATGACGTACGTGTTCATAATAATATTTTAAAGTATAATTTCAATTAAGTCTCATAGGTAATATTTATGTTTTAATTGTTTTATCTTGTTAAAATTCAAGTCAAGATCAATTTATTCATTTTTTAAATTACTTCGGAACGAATAGGCTGGACAGGCTGGTAAATTACTAAATTGTGTGTGTAAAATGTAAATACGTACCTATAATAATATAGACTAAAAAGGTACTGTATACTCTATGCGGTATAATATTAATTTTCGAATTACGTAAATACATCAGTATCGGCGCCGTTTTTTAACAGCAATACTGATGTTGTTAAATCACAAAATTTTATTTCTAATGTTGTGATTTATCTATACTATTCTAGTGACTACTGACTAGTACAGTAGTAGTAGTACACAACACGTCGCCGTCTGTGGTAGGTTTCACGGGCGATAGTGATGACAAGGAGACGTATGGTGGAGGTACGTGTATTTTTAAACACCGTCTATTTTAAGAAACCAGCATCCGCCACACCTCTGGCCCCGAAGAGTTTTCCGCAAACAAACAATTATGATTTAGGATATAAATTATAAATTATAAGAGTTTCGTACTCTTGTCAGTCGTAGGAAATCCGGATCACAGTCGAGCGAAGACGAATGACCCGGTTCCGGCACATTGCTATATTACTATAATTAATACTTATTCAACTTCTTTTCATACATTTCTTTATTATATGATTATAAATGATTATTATCAACGTCTTTTTTTTTATTGCCATAATATCTAGGTGGCCGGCTAGCATCCAATGTTACGACGTCAAAAACTCGAAAACGTACAAAAAAAAAAAAAAAAACAGTTATAAAATCAAGTAGCTACAACTACAATAACGTTACCCTCGCCAACGTGACCCACTAACGTTGCACAGCTGACGCGATTGATTTTTCCTCGACAGTCGACGTCTCGCGCTTAACGTTAGTGCGTCGCCGTCATCGAATCCCCTTAGTCGGTGCGTGCGTGTGTGCGCGTCCTTCGTTCCTTTTGGGTTATTGGCCGTCGCCGACCGCCGTCGACGCCTCGTAAAACCCTATTATTCAAAGGACTAAATAGAAACCTATTCTGCAGTACCAAGTAACAATAACATACAATTACACACAAAGCTTCTACCACTAAAATGCCAGTCTGTAAACAAGACGGTAAGTATCGACGACGTTATTAATGTTTGTAAAAAATATAAGTAAACTTTCGACATTTTTATATATATGTCGCAAATATTAATATAATAATATTATGTACTACCTACCAGCACTATATTATATTACTATAAAATCTTCGTTTGATGATTTTTTTATCATTAGGTACTGTTTTATTTTATTTATGTTTTCTTTTTTTATGGTCATCACAGAAACCCTTAGGGCTTTAGCCCTCCTGGAAGACTATCATGCAAAACTCTCCACCGTACCCGACAATGATCTTCAGGTCGTCATGAAGATCGTGATCAGTGTTTTTAAGTCAAGGCTTTTTCAGGCTCTCGTCGGTAATTAATTTTTATAATATTGATCATACATCAACTAAAATTAATTTTTTATATTATTTAATTACATTTTACCATTAGTCAATGACTTAATTAAATATTTGTTTAAATAACTGATAAATATATTAATGAAATTGATTAGTAGGGTAACATAACATGGCACTGCATTCAATCTGAATCATCTGAATTCGCTCATATTATTTTTTTATTATTTTAGATATACAAGAGTTTTATGAATTGGCACTTCAAGATGAAAGTCATTCTGTAACAGATGAAGATATATCAATTGCACAAAAATATATCATGGATCAATTTGATGCTAAAGTTGGTTTGGTAATTAGCATTCAGTCTTATTCTTAGAAATATATTCATTAGTTTATAAATAAGTGACAATCATATAAACATATTTGCATCCATTGTAAATATTAACGAATAATGATAGATTCTTAACTTTAAGTAGTCCACATGGGCTCAAAGTGTTTATTAGGTTATAGAACACAATTGTTCCCTAAAACAATAAACTTTTTACAGATACTTATAACTTATAATTATTCAATATCTACTTAAAATTATAAATTATGACCTATGCATTATTTAGTATTCAAGTATAATTTTGGTTACTGTACGGATAACATAACAATTTTTATTACTTATTAAATAGTCTTAAGGCTGTTCTTACGATGTCCGGTTAAAGTTTACGGACACTTAACCGGCAGAATTCTGCCGGTAATAAAATCTGTTATCAGTCGGTTAGCGTTAACCAACACTTTACCGGACATTGAAAGAACAGCCCTTTCTGTATATTCAAGCTTATACATGCAGCATAAGTCTTAAACAAACTTTAATAAAATAAATTAAAATTCTGATAACATCAATGGTTATAATAATTGTTAGTTTTTAATCTGTATGTGAAACATTATTTAGATATTTTATGTAAAATTAAAAATATCATGTTTATCTACTTAGCAAAAATATGTTATTAATAATTCTAATTATTGATCATGGGTCTTAACAGAGTGATCTTAGTTTTCAACCTTTGGAAACTGAATGTCAACGCGATTATAAAAAGAAAGAATTTGTGGATATAAGTTGTCAAGTATGCGCTTAAAAATTTTTTTTGTAATTATATATATATATATATATATATATTTATTAATTTATTGTTTAGATTAATGGGTTGAGTGGACATACTGGCAATCAGTCATGTGGTGATGCTACTGAACAAGAATCTAATCTTGAAACTGTAAGTATATCCTAATATAGTTGAATAATTGTTAATGATGGGAGTTTTAATATATTAGAAAATAAGTCAACTGAAATGGTATAACAAAAAGTAAAGTTTTAGGGAAAAATCTTAACAACAGTAGACCTAAAACATTATTTTGTTTAATAATTTGTTTAGTTATAAATTATAATACTAGAAACTCAAATTGAAATTGAGATTAAGATTTTATACATATTATTATAAAAGAAATTAGCTAAATTAAATTTTATTGAACATACTTATAAAGATTTTATGTTGATTTTACATTAAAATTTTGTATTGTAACTTTCTTACTATTGCACTCTTGAAAATTGAGTGTACACGTTCGGTGTGACAAAGAGTTTATTAAATAAGTCATTATGCTTCTCAAAAATTTAAAATTAATTATTATGTTTGAAATGTGATGTGCAAAGAACCCCCATTCTGATACTGATGTTGTTTAT
Organism: Aphis craccivora; assembly: GCA_009835225.1. NCBI lineage: Eukaryota > Metazoa > Arthropoda > Insecta > Hemiptera > Aphididae > Aphis > Aphis craccivora. The sequence goes on from VUJU01002624.1 coordinate 13,127, forward strand.
GGTTTTTTGTACAATTATGCCTTTCTATTTATTCCATAAATTATCAAATAATGTTTTAGACTATCTTAAACTAATTGACTGTTTTATTTTTTTAAATTAATTTATCAAGTGCTATAGAAATAAAGGTTTATTTTATTAACTGGATATTTTTTAAAACTTTATTATGTGCTTCTCCTTTGATGTCTACCATTATTACTTTTAATAATTTTGATTTTCTTTTATTAATTTTTCTTTCAGTTAATAAAGATATTTTAACAAAGTTTGTATATTTATATTTTTATTATATTTCATGTAAATCGGAATTTATTTTTCCGTATTAAAAGATATTATTATTATTTTTAATATTGTAGTAAATAATTATTATTTAAGATGTGTTTAACTATTTTAATGTGTCTGTATTAAATAATTGTTTAATAATTATTTAGGATGATGAAACTGAATACTGGGAGTATGATAAAATAACAGTTGAAAGGGGCTCTGGTGGCCTAGGGTTCAGCATTGCTGGTGGTGTGGATTCAGAGTCACTAGTCCTTGTGACTCGAGTTAGTCCAGATATCGGTGCAACTGGGCTTCGTGCTAATGATATTATTTTAAAAGTGAATGATCAGTCATTAGAACATGTTCCTCATAGTTTTGCTGTGGCTGCTCTTAAGAATGCTGGAGATGTTGTTACACTAGTATGTTCTTTTTTAAATTATTAATTAACTTCACAATTTAACTAATTTTTATACTTTATAAACAATTAGCATGTAAAACGACGCAAAAAGGATGGATTTGTTGAACCAGAAAAATCATATACAGTTACAGAAATTGAACTAGAAAAAGAAGATGGAGGTTTTGGCTTTACAATAGCTGGAGGTGTTGGTAATGTTCATCTACCTGGAGATAGTGGAGTATATGTTACAAAGATTTTAGAAGGTGGTGCAGCTCATAAAGATAGTCGTATGGAAGTAGGTGATAAACTGATAGCTGTTAAAAACACATTGGTAAGTATTAACATTATTTAAAATATTTATAATGAATAGTATTAATTAAACAATTTTTCTTCACAAAAATTATAATAATTTATGAATAACTATTTGTTACACTTATTTAAAGAATGGTGATGTAGACTTGGAAAATGTTACTCATGAAGAAGCAGTTGCTGCACTTAAAGAAACTGGCGATAAAGTAACACTTGTCATCGGTATGTAAATTTATTTGTTTATGTAATATATATTTTTGTGTTTATATTTGTATTACTATAACTTTTAGTGAAAGAGTCTCTTAGCATGCGTTATATAAAACCAAAAACACCAATTAAATCCAGTGTTTCATCAAAATCAAGCAGTGAAAATATATCATTAATGTATGTTTAGTTATTATTCTAACGTTTTATTTTAACATAAAAATATATAAACAATGTGCAATTTTTTAGGCTTGAAAAAGTAGCCACTATTCGAAGGTCTGATGAAGGGTTAGGATTTAATATTGTTGGTGGGGAAGATAAAGAAGGCATTTTTATTTCTTATGTGGCTCCTGGCAGTCCAGCTGATCAAAATGGCATTTTAGAACCAGGTGATCGTATTTTAAGTGTTAATGCAATTGACATGTTAAATGCCACTCATGATGATGCCGCTATAGCTTTAAAAGTAATATTATTTATTCTACAGCAATTTCAACAATTAAAGTATTATAATTTTTAAAATTTTAATTTTTCTTTAGGGCGATGGACCAATTGTTACTATTGTAGCTCAACAACGGCCTGAAGAATATCATAGGCTCCAAATTAAGTTAGCAGACATCAAAGAACAAATAATGAAGAAAGCTATTGTGTCTTCTAGTACATTACCAAGACCTTCACAAAAATTACAGTTATTTGTCAGGTATTAAGTTATTTAGGTATTAAGATATTTTGTGATCAGACGTTTATCACACAGCAGTAGACTAATCTATTTTATGTATATACAATCAATTGTTGGTGCTCAGGCTATAGACACAGACCATTATGGTAATACCTTTTATAGTTTAAGTTGAATAACTTGATTTATAAGTTTGATTATAGTTAGATACATAAAATGTTGCCCAATAAATAATAATTAATAGAAAAAAAGGGATTCCTAAATGAAAAAAAAAAATTTTATTGCTACTGGACTTCTAAAGTGGTACAAAAAATCTCATGTATTCAAAAATATCATTTTCAAATGTACCTAAAAATTCCAAAAATCTGATTTTAAATAACTTCATTATTAATTTAGGGGATATACGTCCTTGGTAAATCACTCAGTATATACATTAAAAACATGGATTATAATTAATTTTAGATCCATATACAGCACAAAATGTGTATTCTAATAAAAAGTAACATTTTACAACTATAGTTATTATACAAAATAAAATATTTAGGGCTTTGTTTGACTATGATCCAAACCGAGATGATGGCCTACCGAGTCGTGGCATATCATTTACATATGGTAGCATACTTCACATACTTAATGCTAATGACGATGAATGGTGGCAAGCTAAAAAGTTGGTTCCAGCTGGTGAAGAGGATCGTATTGGTATTGTACCTTCAAAAAAGCGTTGGGAACGAAAACAAAAGTCAAGGGATCGTACAGTTAAATTTCAAGGACACGTTCCAGTTCTTATTGATAAAGTAAACACTTTTAATATGTTCTGCTGTTCCATACAAGCTACAACAAATTAATTTTATTTAGACTTCCACTTTGGAAAAGAAAAAGAAAAATTTTGCTTTAAGTCGTATGTTTCCATTCATGCGTAGTAAAGCAGATCGTTTGGAATGTACTGGTACAGACCAAGATCGTAAGTAATATTTTTCCTTTAAGTATCTTATTTAAAAATGGTTTAAGATGATTCCCCCATTGAAACTGGTTGAATTATTCTTCTCTCTTCCTTTTATACACATTGTACAGTAAACATTGGGTTTACAGATTATATGCTTTGTTACACTCATGAAGATCCAACATCTGAAGGTATTAATTTAAGCAGCATAAGCATAATTGAACTACTTGTTGGTAAGAGATATTTCACTAGGTATTTATATCCTTTCTTTCCTTTCATAACCATTTATTTATTATTTTCCATTTAACAGCATGAAATATTTATAGTTTAATATTTTTCTTATACTATGCTTTTTAAAACTAATAGTACCCATATATTTGCATGATAACAGCAGTTAGCATGTACCTATTCAACTTTTTTTCTACACATTAATCACAATAATTAATCCATTTTAGAAACCTTGTTTTTATTAATATTAATTTTACCCTTTTTGTATTAAAATATTTAGACTTCTATTACGTTTCCATTTCATATTCAAATACAATAAAATTATACGTTGAATAAATTGTTAAAATTTTTTAGGTAAAAAAATATGTTACTAAATCATATTACAAAATTTCTAACATCAACTTGAATATTGCATTATGCTGTCATTAAGTAAAAAATACCTTAGAAATATCTCAATATATGAAAAAAAAATTTTATATAGAAATTGTTTTAAGGTTATCAACAATTTGTTTATTTATTTGAAATAATATGATTAAAATTAAATAAATTTGAATTATTTTAAATTAAAAGTAGTATTTATCAATATTTATTACGTGTAACATTTATTCTCTTTTTTTTAGAATATTTTATTTCATCAGTAACCTTTTTATTGAATTGTATTCTTTTCTAGGTACCTATCATGTACAGTTTTTTTCACTTAAATAGTAATTTGAAATTTTCAGCTAAATAGCCTTTTATTGAAATTACAATTTTTAAGAAAAATCAAGCCAGTTTTATATTTTGTTACAATTTTGTGGTATATGTAGTATATGCAATAAAACATATTTTTTTAATAGCAGCACATATTACCAAATTAAAATATCTCAATTTTTTCAAGCAACTTTTTCTAATTTAAAAATTGACCTATTCATAACAGTTAAAAGTTAGCTTCACAATTTCAATGAATAAATTTGGATTACTGAAATCGCTTATATTTAAGTTGTTGAAATCATGGTGTTCCTTTATTCAATAGTCAAATATTTTATAATAGTTTTGTCCTAAATAAATATACATTTTTTTTTTTAATTTTCAAAATAATTGTAGAAACTCGTTTTTTTAAACAGGATGTTTGGCAACTGTAAGATAATACTTACAAAATGTGTTTTAAATACTAAAAACATTAATATATGACAATATAAGTGTGGTTTTGTTAAAACTACTGTGAGTCATCTGGTGGGGTTGAAAAAAAGTTTAATCATCAAAGTTGTTGGAAAAATTGAGTTATTTAAGTTTCGTATAAAACTCAAAAGAGATAATGTTATCTACATTTTGAAAATTGACCCAGAATCTATATTTTAATATTTTAAATTTTTCTAAAATATTCTCATTTCAATTTAAGGTAATTCAGTTAAAACATACTTATTAAGTGAAACACTGTATTCATATAAATTGTTTTTTGTTTATATTAAATAAAAATTATTTTATTTAAAATATATTAATTGAATATTATGTATATATTTTAGAAGAACCAACTTTACCATATGAATCTGTTGTTAAGAAAACATTAAGCTATAGTCGCCCTGTCATTGTAGTTGGAATTTACAAAGACAAAATAAACGATCATCTAATATCAGAATATCCAGAAGAGTTTGGATCATGTGTACCTCGTAATAATTTATAAATTATTAGCTATTGATTATATACATTATAATATGTTTTGAACATTAAATAGACACATCCAGAGAAATTCGGCCTGGAGAAGTTGATGGTGTTCATTATCATTTTATTAAATCACGTGAACAAATGGAGCGTGATATCAAAGAACATTTATTTATTGAAGCTGGTCAGTTTAATGATAATTTATATGGAACATCTCTAGCTTCAGTCCAAGAAGTTGCTGAACAAGTATGATTAATGTTCCATACCATAATATATAGAATACAATATTGTGTAATGAATTATTCTAATTGTTTTCTTTGAATGTGTATAGAATAAACATTGCATTCTTGATGTAAGCTCCAATGCTATTAAACGTTTACAAGCAGCTGATCTGTATCCTATTACCATATTTATTAAAGCATCTTCTCTAGACTTTATAATGTAAGTATTAAGTGTATTAATTTCAAAAATATTAATAATGTTAACTGTTTAAAAAAAAATCATTCAGGAAAATCAGCGATAAAATGACTGAAGACCGTGCAAAGAAAATTTATGATCAAGAAATGAAAGTTGAACAAGATTATTATGAATATTTAACAGGTAAAGAGATTTAAATAACACTCAGATATGTATTTCCTTCATTGAATATGTTTTAATAAATTTACAGCTATTGTAAAAGGTGATTCATTTGAAGACATTTTTGAAAAAGTGAAAAATGTTATCGATGAACATTCAGGACCTGATGTGTGGCTACCAAATAAAGGCCTAACTATCTAAAAGGAATATTCTAGAAAGTAGTTATTATTGTAATTGAAAAAAAAAATCATAAGTATCTAATTACTTTAGATGCATTTAGGTATAGATTTTATATTTGATCATAAATACTACACCATATTCAGAAATAATAATAATAATAATAATAATACAGGTTACATTAACAGGTTCTTTTAACCACGCTCGCACAAAAAAAGAAAATCATTATTTTAATCCCTAGCATATACTACTAAAGAACAAATATTTACTTACAAAATTAAAAATATAGTAGTAAAAATAATAATTACATATTTTAATACCAGTGGAATTCATGTTAAAACTAGTTGAATAACTGATTTTAACAACAATTGCTTAGGCCTTTGTTTTAAGTAGTATAATAATATAATGATTATCTTCCACTACTTATTATAAAGTATATATAGTTCAAAAAATTTTTTTTGTATCGCCATGTTTGAAGTAATTATATTTATTATTTTTAAATCTCTGAAAACCAAAAACTTTCTTATAATGTGGTTGCTCAGTACAAAATTCATTGGTTTGGAAATTATTAAATTAACTTATATACTATAGAAAACAATTATTTTTATTTTTAAATAAAATTTTAAGTATATTTCAGATTTAGAAGAAATAAGCAAAGACATTAATGACTTATGGTTAATGAAAATGGTTGTGAATGATATGTGTTGTGTAGCTCTTGAGCAGGTTTTGCCTTTAAAGAAATTTTGGAAAACAACAAATTATGTAAAAAAATTAATGTAAGTTAATATGAGTTTTGATTATTTTTGGTAACAAAGCTCCTCACGGTTTTTATAATTATTCATCATTGTCTTTAAATTGAAATGTACCTGCAGTAATCAACTATTGTAAGTCATTTTTTTTCTATCTATTAAATGAAACCTTATTGTAAGTTATAGACCATATAATTTATATATTTAAAACATGTATATCAAATTTATTTTATTCTAATTATTAATTTAATCTGTTATTACTTCTTTAGTTTTGGAGCGACCACATAAGTGATGTTTGATGATACCAAATTATTTAACTACAATTAATATGACTTATTTTGAGAATATATCATAGATAAATTCATTTTATTTATATACCACTATAAGTAAGTGTTCTTTTGTAAAAAGTAACAATAACTTCCCAGGACCTTTAGACATGTGCTATAACAAAAATATTAATTTTAATATTCTAAATTCTAAGGTGCATCACATGCCTAAATATTTTAAAACTGATGATAAATAATATATGGTTTTTTAATATAAATTAACATTAACTTATTAAACTTATAATATAGATTAATCTCATTATTGTGTTTCTTTTTCGAAGATCAATATGTATCTAAAAATAGTTTTATTCAATTGTATTAATTTTATTTTTGTTCCTTCAAGTAAGAAAATATTATAAAAAAATTACGACCTCTTACTGATTTACACTTATCAAAAATTAAATATACAAATTTGTAATATTACTTAGCATATATTTTATCTTACTTATGGTGTTAAACAGGATTAAAAGTAGTTCAATTGGATTTATTTGATATTTTAAACAAAATTTGTGAGTATTACTAAAAACTAATATAGAATTTAATTATTGAGTAGGTAATAGGTATTTATTATTATTTTACATTTAGTACCTAAATAAAAATGTTAAATAATACCTATAATTTAAATTTAACTATGTTTGCTATCAAGATTTATTACTATAACTATTCTAGTCATTGTTAAACTGTTGAAGTAATTTATATTTAAATTTGTTATAATGTACTAAAAATATTATAATGGTTTATTGTGAAATTGTGTATTTATAAGTTTTTAGGAAATATATTTATTAACTTTCAAGTGTATCTTATACTTTTTTTGAACAATAAAATTATTTATCAAGAATAGGTGACATAAATAAGTTACTGTCTTTTGTTCACTTCCCATATTAATTTATTACATACTATGTAGGACGTAGGTATTAGTATAAATATTCCTGATGTCATCAGGAAACTTGAGTTACCTTTAACCTATCTGTCACTCATTATTTAATCACACCCATGGCTTAAATATAGTATATTTAAGCCATGATCACACCTATCCCATACAATATGTGTCATGTTATGATATATTTATGTTAACCATGTATGGTGTATCAATGGTATGTTAATGGAGACTAAATAGATATCACTCTGTGTATCTTTTACCATTATGTCATTAATGATAATTTACATAATACAGAAAAAAATATTTAATACTCTAATGTAAAAATGTATTTATGATTGGCGTTAATAACAATATTGGGTTCTGAAAAATAAATATGGTATATTATCTAATATTATGTAGTATGTTTAAAATTTGTAATAAATGGTAAAATGACAGTTAAGAATTAAGATCTTCAATCGTGAAGACTAGAGAATAGGTATAGGTTATGTATCTAGTCTTCATGTCTTCAACATTTAAAATAAAAAAAATTATTCTATTTATATCATAGAACATATTATGTTCTAAGACGTGTATTTAGCAGCATTGTAATCGAGACAGAAATATTTTTAATCAATAAAAATTGTATTAATAAATATTTATCATATATTTTGGTATATAATAATTATTAATTAATATTGACATTAACAGATATTATGATTGTATAATTATTATTCTATTCTGTGATATTATTAAATCAAATTAATTATTCTGTGATGAGCTCCAATCACTATTATCATTTATCAATGATAAAGTTATTGCACGAATAGCTGATAATATAATCGTGCCGGAATGAAATTGGCATTTCAAGATTTCAACGCGTGCTTACGTCGCTTACGATCTTGTGTGCACTGTGTATTGTCTATACCCAAGTTATTTAAAAATTTAACGATATTTAATTTTTAAGAACTTTGAACAATTATATATAGGAAAAAGATAATTCTTTTTCTTTAAACCATGGCAGCTCGTCCAAACAAATCATCATTTTATGCTAAAAAGAAGTACAATTTTAAGGACAATCGTAATAAACTTCAGCCAGACATGAAAGGATTCTTGTGTACGTGTAATTATGGCGAAAAAGATTGTCAGAAAGAAGCGATAAATTTGTTAAGAGAATACAGTGAAGAAAAAGAGGTAAGTTTGTTTGGTTAGATAAAAATATATTTGTGAACATCGTAGTTCAAATTTTACACTGATTTGTAGTAATCATGGTTTTATAACAATTTATTAAGTTATCAAAAGAAGATTTTTGGTTTTTTGTTTACTCATATTTGTTTTTCTTCTCAATCATTAATATTTGTATAGGTAACTACTACCTTCATACAATTCTACCAAGATTAATTGTACATTTTTGGAAATGTTATTATGTGATTATGATTATTAAACGCATAAATGTATAATTCTAATATTATTCACTTATCTGTACCTAATTAGTTATTAGTATCCCTAAATTATACTATTATTAATAGTATTATTTGTGTTTACTGTTTACTATGAATGTAATTTAATCGACAAAAATATAATGACTAAATAAATTAGGATCAACCTTTTTATTACTTTGCTTTTGCTGGGACGAGTATATTATATTGCTTAAAATAATTAAAATGGAACTTATTAATAAAATTGAGTAATTGTTTCAAACATTTAAACATTTACTGAATTAGTAGCTGTAGTCTGTACTGCATCGTAACATTTTGCTTCTTTATAGAACTCGTTTTTATTTATTCCTCAATACATATTTTAATAATACAAGCGACAAACATTAAAAATTTATGAGTATAACTCATTTAAGTATAACTTTAAAAATTATAGTCGATATAGTAATGATAATAATTATTTATACTAATTATTAGTAAAAAATATACATAATATGTTTTTTTTTTTTAATTTTGAAGCTATTCAGTTGGAGTTTCTAAAATAAAATAAGGGTATAATTAATATTGGTCTGTCTTTCCTTTAGATAACTATAAATATCAATCATACTATACTATACTAGTGAATCAGGTACTGTTAATTGTAATATTATATTATTAGATTATTAGAATGTAAATATAAAAATACACTGTATATTTTCAATCTATTTAAAATATTATAATGTACAATCACTACAATCTAGTATCTACTCTTTCTGTATTCTGTTAGGCTATCATATTATCACGAATCACGATATTGGGAATTCAAGGTACATAAACCACAGAATAGATCATCTATTCTGTGCATAAACTAAAATAGGTACCTACAGGTTTGTTTTTTTAAGGAAAAAATCTACAAAATATTTTATCGGAATGCATTTCAAATTTTACTATCGGTGAACTCGGTGAATTGAAATTTCAATACCTAGTATTAAATTATATTTCAGTACAGTTTTTAACACTTTGTGAACCACTATTTATCATTGTGGTATTATCATTTTTATTTGATAGTAAAATCACAAACCATTCCGCAGACCAGCAGTACAAAATGTAAAATTACCAAATAATTTTAATTTCTTCTTTTACAACATTATTTATTTCTTAATATCAAAATAAAATATTCATGAATTGTTATTATAATAACGCACCAAGTACTTATTTTCTATTAAATCGAGACATTCTATCTACCATAACTAAGTACTGAGATGTCTACTAAAACAGTGTTTGTCACTGTCGGTACCACTAAATTTGATGAACTAATTAATACTGTCACTGACCATCGTACACTCGAAGCTCTGAAACGTAATGGTTACACATCAATGATACTTCAAATAGGAAATGGTACATTTGTTCTTGAACCATCTGATGTTTTAGAAATCACAAGTTATAAATTTAAGCCAGATATTGGACCTGATATGATTAAAAGCGATCTAATAATAAGTCATGGAGGAGCTGGTTCCATAATGCAAGCATTAGACTATGGTAAACCTTTGTTAGTAGTAATCAATGAAAAGTTAATGAACAACCATCAATACGAATTGGCAGAAAAATTATGTGAAGAGAAATATTTATATTATACTACTTGTGAAAACTTATGGAATTGTATTGAGAATTTAGATTTTAGCTTGTTAAATTCAGTAAAAGTTGATAATTCTAAAAAAATATGTAAACAAATCGAATATTTTTTAAAAATATAAACTTGTCTAATAATTGTGTAATTATTCTTATTATTATTATTCCAATATTAAAATAGGAACGATGTTTCTATATGTCATATATTCATATTTAACTATATCACAGAATAGAATAATGGTATTATGTATTTATGTTCACAAATAATTTTTTTGGTAGTTCAATTTATTGAACATAATTATTATTTATGAATGACAAGATAATATAATATTAATATTAATACCTACCTATGTATTATATATATTTAGAAAACATGTTTTCTTTAATAGGATGCTATACCTGTTGGTATAGTATCCTTATAATTTTTATTCAAATTGATCCTGTTTATTCATATTTTTTTCCTTTTTTTTTTATTTAAAATATTTATTTACAATCTGTATCTTTTGTACAATAAGCAAATGTGGTAAATGACATGATTTATTTATTTAATTCATATTTAAATAATTTTTTATTAGTTATTTCCAAGTTAAATTTCTATTCATTATTTTTGGCCATCTATCTAAACTCATCATCTTAAATGTTTTTTTTTCTAAAAATGATCTTGGAAATGTACATTATTGAAGTTAGGTTAGTTATAAACTAATACAATACTTCATAATCCTTATAAGAGTAAGGTCTACTTAAACTAGTTTTTGAATATTTTTGGGTGCATAATTTTTATGTTGTATACTCTACCACAGGGATGCCCGCAGAAATGTAGCTCAGGGGGGAACAAAAAAATTGCAAGTACCTAAATACTTATGGAAAGATTTACCGCTACATCTTCCATCTATTCATACTTAGTAATACATATCATTAATATTTATTTTAAATCAAAACTAATTTAAGTTAATATAAAATTACACTATTAGTTCTAATATTTATAAGAAAAAACATAATAAAGTTTTTACTAAAAACAACTTTATTTGATTGAATTTACATACTACTTCACATTTTATTATTTTATTCAAAAAGTAATGACAATCTCTTTTTATTAGTTGTAAATAAATTAATTGAGTCATCAATTTGTTGATTAAAACATTTTTAGGAATTTCTTTTTTAAGAACTGAACCCATATTTGCATGTCTTAACAAATTTTTTAATTATTTTAATTTAAAATTTTTAACTTTGATTACTTTGTAAATTGTAAATTTATAACTGTGTATGCTTTTAAAGTATTTTGATTTTATTATTATGTTTTTCATACACGATTCATATACTATATGTAATATAAATAATAAATATTATTATTATTATACATTATTCGGCAATAAGTGAGATCGACTATTTTTAATTACTTTGACTTGTCCGCGCTAACAGGAAATCTGTAGGGACCAGACATAAGTGACTTAGCAATTGAAAATAATCGTACTTTTTTTTTTTTTCAATTAAATACCTCCAATATGACTTGTTAGATACTAGGATTATCGAATAGTCGCTAAATAACCAAGACCAGCTTTATATAAAAAATTTCCAATTTTATAACTGATACGAAAAATCCCCTTCTGGGCGTCCCTGCTCTACCAATAAATTCTATGTATGAACTATTAGTTACCATGTATTATTTTTGTTACAAATCATGAAACCGTTAAAATTGATTTTGATTTAGAAACCATCTGAAGATATCTCTAGCAATGTAGAAGAATCCACAGAAATTATGGACTCATTAGATACTGAATTGGAAAGTTTGTCCAAGAAAGATAATGTTGATTGGAATAAATTTAGCCCATCTGTTACAGGTGTTGGAAACTGTCTTTTTATTAGCACCACTGTAAGTCGTATATATTATTGTGTTTAACTAAACTGACTAGACTAAAATTTTATAAATCTATAACAATTAATTAAGAATTTATTATTAGGTAGAAGATCCTTGTGACCTTGTGTATAAAATACTCGAAGACTTAGAAAAAACCAAAGTGCAAAAGACAAAATTTCTTTTACGCATGCTTCCAATTTCAGTTACTTGCAAAGTAATGTAAAATCTTATCCATATTTTTTTTTTATAGTATTTTACAACATTGATGTTTTTTCACTTGTGTTCACAGGCAAATTTAGTATCCATAAGTTCAGCCTGTACAAATCTATTACCTAAGTATTTTTCTACGGAACCAACAACATTTGCAATTATGTTCAAGTAAAAAAAATATTTTTATTTAAATCAAATTCTCACACAAACCTTAAATTATTATTAATTTATATTTAATTAAATGGAATATAATATTATAGCCATAGATATAACAATTCAGTGAAGCGTGATGAAGTGATCAAGGAATTGGCCAACCAAGTGGTTAGTTTTGGACAACATACAGTGGATTTATCTGGTGGAGCTAAACTGACTATTATTGTTGAGGTAGTGAAATCTGTCTGTTGTTTGTCAGTAGTTAGAGATTATGGTCACTTCTGCAAGTTTAATCTACTCTCTGTCTGTGGTCGACCTGAAAAAAGAACAGCAGAAGGTGAAAATGGTAAACATTTTACATACAAATATTTAATTTTAGTATAATTATCATAAAAATTCAATAAATAAATAATAAAAAATTAGGAGATTTGAATACATTTTCTCAATGTAATATAATGAATAAAACATGTTTATAAATAAATACAAAATACTGTACCTATGTACGATTAAATATTATTAAAACATATTAATTTATTGTTTATAAGGTGATGGTGACAATAGTTCTTCACCAAAAGTTAAAAAACAGGAAGAAAATGAAGATGAGAATTGTGAAGAGGAAAACACGGAAAGTAAACCTGAGGAAGAAGTAACCGAAATATCTGAAAATCATTAAATTAGAAATAATTAAAATCATTTATGTTTGTATACTTATTGAAAGGTGTCAATAAGATATTTTTGTCTATTAATTTCAAATTTAATTTTGTGAAATTAAATAGTATTTTCAGAAATTAAAAAGTAAACAAATTAATTAATATTAAAAATTTAAAGTATATAAGTAAAACATTATTATTTCACTAAGTTATTTTCAGTAAATATATTCATTTTATTTTAACATATTGAACCTTATTTTATGTATAGTTTTGTTCTATGTGCATTTTTTAAATCAACATTTTGTCATTTAACATTTTTTTGTGGTTTACAGGTTATGAAGTTTAATGATAAGAGTAGTTCAACAAACTACATATTTGATATAATAGTCTTAATAGAAATAAATTTCTCATGGATTATATGCCAGATGACAGCAATTCCAATTATTTTTCATTGGTACTGTTCAGAGTAGTTGGTTATGTTTTATAAATTTTCATCATTAAACTATAATATATTAATAAATTGTCTATAGTTTTCATAGAAAATTATTACTAGATGTTAAAAACTTTGCTGAAATATCTACATAATTAAGTGAATTCTAATTATCTGGAATAAAAAATATTTTAGTGATCGAAAGAAGTTTCTTTAATTTATATTCTTATAATAATATTTTGCGAAGCTATATTTTAAAAATGTATATTTTGATTTAACCTAAATATATATCATAAATGTTAATAACTTACTTTACTTTGAACAGGTAAAAATAATTTAAATTCTGCAGGTAATTCATCTTCCGAATACAATCTATCACTAAAATAAACTCTTCTAACTCTGCAATTGGCATGTAACTGTACCCTCAATGTTTCTACATATCCGGTACCATAAGCACGTCTAGTGAAATCTGCTAGATTAAATTGTATCTGGTTCCAACCTTCATCCAAGCGCATGGGCATTGTACAAATGAATGGTTTAACTCTAGTTGTTGATTGATAATTACTGGCTCGAAACCTACGTCTAATGTTTTTATCATCAAGAATCTAAAACAATAAAATATAATAAGTTAAAATAGAATAAAATTAGATTTTTAACATTTTATCCAACCTGCACTTCAAAAGTGAAATATTTCTTCATATTCTTAACAATCATAATTAAATATGGTAATTTGATACCTAGAGTTTTGGTTTTTTCGGCCGGACATGTTATGTATGTCGTACTGATATTTGTGCCTACAATGTCCAACACCAGTGACTGAATATCATTATCCGTAATGCGTTTAATATGTCCATTTCTAACAGTTTTGTCCCAGAGCTGTAAGGGTTTGCTACCAATGCTGTAGAGTATAGACAGAAAACCACTTTGAAAAGTGTTTTTAAACATATTACCGGGTAGGCTAAATAGAACAGAAATACAGAATATTATCACTTGAAATAGAGAAAAAAAGAAAATAGTTGGATCAATATTAAAGTAAATGTAACATAACAGTTGCTAAGGTAACATTTCGAAAAAATTCGAATACTATTCGTGTCAAGAAAAATGCGTTGATCAATAGTAAACTCGATTCACGGTTAACAATCTGACAGTACCTATAGAAGAGTTTTCGAGGACGACTTTTCTAATAACGGCGTGACGTTAATTGATGAATCAAATTAATCTAAAACGAGTAACGACTGTATGTCTGTATTGTTATGCTACTAAATTATAGCCTAAAAAGTAAATAATGTTGTTTATTTTATTTTGAAATCTAGCCGACGGTGTGATAAATGATGATAACTGATAAAATGTTTGTTGTAAACAGCGGTAAACCACGGTCGTGGTTACCGATCCGGTATTGTTTTATTGTTTCTTATCTATCCTTAACGAACGCCTACGCGGTTCCGCTGCAGAAACGAGTACACACTCCAGTCAGTCACTGCAAGCTAGCTAACGCTCGTTAGACGCCTACAGCTGTTGGGTCCGTCGTTGCTTATCGTCAGTCGCGGTTTAATTGTTCGGTTCAATTTTTTTTCGTTTTATTTTGTCAGGACTTCGCTACCATCTGCGTTAGCGCCGGCCGCGCAATTCGAGAACGAAACCAATCCGTTTGCCGTCTACGTCCGTGGTAGGTAAGTGTGAAAAACCGTTTACGGGCGCACCGCGCCAATACACGGAGCCGCGTTGCAGGATACACGCCGGCCGTTTATTGCGGTGAACACGAAACTAGGACAGTGTCCCGCCGTGTGCTACTTACCGCGCGTAACAGGTCCGAACGTACGGAGTGCTGATATCGGACGAGACGAAGATTTTCCTTTTGTTTTTGAGGTCGCCCACAAGGGCTGTAACCAGTGGCGTACACTCTGTGGGTTTTTTAGGGGTGTTCAACCCTCGACTTAAACGTGCCGAAAATATTTTATTGAACGTCTATATATTATATATTTCCAATCCATTTGAAATTTCTGTGTACGCCACTGATTGTAATTAAACAAATATTATGCGTTTTTCTCTGTGTAGGCTGAGCAGATTACACACCACTGTGTTAGTGACAAGACAATGAAACGGTTAGTAGTGATTATTCATGTCCTACTTGCCGCTAGCTCTAGCGGTTTGATCTACAAAGAATTTGTTGATTTAGAAGAGCTTACAGATATTTTTGGTTTATCAAAATGCGTTGAAGGTAATTTTCTATGACCATGCCTGGGTTCTTCTGTATGTGTTTGCTGAGCTTAACAGCATTTGAAATTGTGGGTAATTTTTTTCAATTGAACGACTGTTCAATTTCGCTTGTAAATCTTATTCGTGTTTTTTTTTTTTAATGAACCATTCTTTAGGTAACGTTTTACAGTATTCATGATTTAGTAACGTTTTTAATTTTTTGATTTTAAAATTTTGTATCTTAATAATTTTTAGTTTATACTCTCAGTGAACAACTAAAAGTTTATTTAAATTTTTGTTAAAAAAAATCAATAAATATGAAATTGTGAATGGTTCAATATCAAAAAAATTGTGTTATATTTTGTGGTTAAAAATATATTACAGAGATCGTTGCGTTATTATTTTTCTTTTATTTATAGTTCTTCATTAATTTCATGTATGTCTAAATATTTGAGCTTAAGTCTTACAAAATGTGTTTTAACATGTTAGGTTAAAGTACCTACTCAATTTATTTTTTATGTTTTGATCAGTTTTATAAGCCTATTTATGAACTTCACCATTCTCATAATTCCAATACTTATTTGGTAGGTACCTATATAATTTTTTTAAATTAGTTTTATATTTGATAAAATATTATGCTACATGAAAGACTTAGACTTGATTTATTTAAAAACATAATAATTGTAGGTAGTCAATTATATTTAAATTCAATGAGATTTAAAATTTAAGAGAACCATTTAATAAATTAAAATTAGATTTTAATTTATAATATTATATTTAATTTACTATAAATGTATTTTAAACAATAGTTATTTCTAAAAAAATTCCTAAGTGATTTTTTTTAATTAAAAAATATACAGTAATATATGTAAATATGTAATATTATGCATAAATTAAAATCTAAATAGTGTTAATGTATTATTTATGTTTTAACACAATGTTTATTTATCAATTGTTTCAAGTTATTAATCATAGAAAGAATTTCTTTATTAAATGTAAATGTGTACCTAATTATATGTTGGTATTTAAATTTTTAGTGATAAGTGTATTGCGAAATAGTTAGTATTTTGACAATAGCTATCCCCGTTTGTTTTAAATCAAATAGATACTTACGCACTTTTCTTCTAAAATGTTAAATGTTTTCTAATTAATTTTCTGATAAGATTGACAAAATAATAATTAATATCAATATTGATTAATTTTGATTGTTTCCATTACCATTTTTTTTTTTTTTTTTTTTTAATTGACAACTTTAAATAAGTATCTGTTTTTTGATCTGTTTAGTAAATATTTATTATTCAGTTAATTATCTTTGTTCTAATACACCATTTGACTTGATAATAACAATTTTATAAAATGTTGCAAAAACATTGATATTGGTATCTGGTGTATACTATGTTCAATTTATGATCTAATATTCATAATAATTACATAGTTCAGTCACAAAATTAACTAATTATTCTGTGACTCGGTATTCAATTTAGATATTATTCTTTGACTAATTTTCAATATTTTGGTATCTTATTTTATGGTTTAACTTGTTGAATTCTTCATATCCTAATTTAGAATATAATTTTATTCTACCTTGGTCTAATATTATTGAATGTGTATAATCTAAGTATATTAATGCTAGTTATTTTTTATTTGTATTGCCTTAATTAATAGTTTTTGAGAATTATAAGTTATAACGTAGTTTATATATTGCAACTATAAATCTATATTTTTAATGGATGGTCTGAACAGATTAAAATTGTTAATCCAGTCATTAAAAGAATGGTTCGGGATGGTTTTATTTTTTTGAAATACCATTCAAACGTAAATAGTTGTATAGGAAAAAAGTTAAAACAAGTGTTCTGCTTTTGGATTAACATTTAATTTTATTAACAAATATTGTATTTATAAAGATGTACCATGTTGATGTTTTGTTTTTCCTTAGAAATCTTGTTCAGTATTTTTATCAAGGCTAAAAGATGAAGAATATTTACCAATTATCAAATTAATAAAAAACAAACTTATTGAGTTGTATTGAATCTAACTTAAAAACGAGTACTAAAAAATTGCATTCTAAGATTGAAAGAAATTTGCTTTCAAATTAATGTATTTAAAAATAAAACCTATAGAATATCATAATACCTACCATGATGTCATAAAGTAAAATAAAATAAATTTCTTTTATTTTTAGTTTGATAATTAGTAATTTTAATCTAGTATAATATTTAAAATGAAAAATGTTACCTAACCTAACCTGTCATAGAAATATAGAGAAAAATATTTGTTATATTGTAATTAGAGAAATTTAATACTGAAAACACAAGTAGCATTGTATAAATATCTGTTGCTTACTGCTTGAGTTATATTGATTGATTTAACATCACTAACATTTAATAATTTATTGTTGATACTTTTTTATTTTAATACAATTTACTTTTCTTGTGTGGCAAAAAACTTAAAGATTCTGAGCGAATACAATAAATGTGTTGATTTTACAATGATTTGATTTTTATTCCATCTGTTATTGTTTTGGAGAATTTAAAATGACATTAAAGGCGATTTTTTATTAAAAAATTGGATCCAATTTATTATTTTAGGGGATTAAAATAAGTCAAAAATTTCCAATACTTTTCAAAATAACCGATTAAAATTATATAAAGGTAATATCATAATACTACTTTAAATTTTTTAAAATTATCATTATGTGAAATTTAAATATTGTGTATATATATATTTTATACACATTTAAAGTTTAAATTTATTAAAATCACGATAATTTGCAAATCATCTTGTAGTTTAAACATCATTAAATATTAAATTTTCATAATTAAGGTATATAATATCATGTTTTTCATAAGCAGTTCATTATGAAACCAAAAAATATATTATCGGCACAGTTTTTTATAGACATTTTAAATAAATAATAACGGTTTAGTATTTTGTTGTATTTTAAAATAATTGATGAACACTAACTTTTAATGTTTATTATAATATTTTATACTCACAATGACATTTCCAAATAAAATGTTAGTGGAAAAAATTAATTTATCCAACTATATTATTAAAGTTCATTACTTTAATAGCAATATAAATATATCATATTATATAATATCTTGTAATATAATATTATACTAAGAGACAGTCTTTGCTCAGAATTGTTTTTTATATAAAGTATTTTATGCCATGATTAATTCCTTAATTATTAACAAAGGGTATGTTTGTAAAAATTATTGATTTTGATTATAAAAAAACTTTTAATAATATTAAAAAAATAAGTAAATATTTTATGTATCTATATTTGTGTTTATTTTAATCTGATATTTTTGTATGCATTTATTTGTTTTCTAAATGATATATGTTTTCTAACTATATTATAATATTTCAGGCTATCTGATGGCTGGTGCACTAGTACTAAATTCAGATAGAAATTCATATTCACAATTGAATTCATTGTTACAAAATGATTATTCAGCAGAAAACAGTACATCCATTGATAAGGATAAAACCCCTATGTGTCTTGTTAATGAGTTAGCAAGATTTAATAAGGTATCAACTTTTTATTTTAAATTCATCTATACTTTTTTAGTACGGATATAAAATACTTGTTTATTTGTTTAAACTCTAAACAGATTAAACATCAATACAAGCTTACAAATGAACAAGGGCCACCACATAAGAAAAAATTTACTGTTACTTTACAGTTAGGAAATGAAGAGTACAATGCAGATGCAATGAGTATTAAAAAAGCTCAACATGCTGCAGCTGCTCTTGCTTTATCAAAAACTAGTTATAACCAACCACAGACTAAAATGAAATTAAAAGCTTCTGGTCATTATAGTAATACAAATTATACTGCCAAAAGTAGTTTTCATAAAATAACTTACATTAACTTGTAAATTTTTTATTTATAGATAATATTACTCCGACTGTGGAGCTAAATGCATTGGCAATGAAACGTGGAGAACAAACAATCTATACTGTTATTGAAACACCTCAATATTTACCAGCACCACCACCTCCTAATCAGTTTAATAGTTTCAGACCAGAAATTTACTCACACACAAGAACAACTGGACCATTTACTAACTTCAATAATTTAATGTAAAAACAAATTTTGATTAGACACAATATTTTTAAACTAAGTATATGTACGTAAAATTATTTTAAATATATCTGAATTCTTACAGTGCTAGAGGCGGACCCCGATGTATGCCATATGTACCAAACTTCTATAATACACGTTTCAATGTTTCTCAGGTTATTTTTGTTCCTAAAAAAAAAAAATTTATTATGAATAAATGTATTATTTTTTATTTATTTTAATAATATTATAGGTTCCTCCGCCAAATACTTATATTAAGCCTGAAGTCAAACCTGTAGGTGTTTATAAAGTTAAACTCCAAATTGGTAAACATGAATTTATTGGACATGGTAATACAAATCAAGCAGCAAGACATGATGCCGCATTGAAAGCATTAACACAAATTAAAAATGAAGAAAAAAATGAAAACATCAAAGAAGTTTTAAAATGTATGTTAAATAAATTATTAATACTTTTGTGTTTATTAAACATTATTTGAATTATTATATTTATAGCTGGAGATTCAAAATCAGTAATTTCACAAGTTTATGAAGTAGCTTTAAAAATGAAGCTGCCTATCAAATTTGAAGTCTTAAAGGAAGATGGATTACCACATATGAAAACTTATATTACTAAATGTACAGTTGGCACTTACAATGCTACTGGTGAAGGAAACGGAAAAAAAGTAATATTTTTGTTTTTACATTTTTTTTTATCTAGAACAATAATTGATACTTTATACTTATTAAGTATTGCTATAATTCAAACTATTATTTTAATAAACTAAAAAGCAATATAAATAAGAAAATATGTAAATAAATATTAAATTGTATAATTTGCTATACACATATATTTAGAAAAATTATAGTTATATTATATTATATAGATTTCAAAACGCCGTGCAGCAGAAAAAATGCTTCAAACTTTGAAAGAAGCAAATGAATCTCTTTTAGAAGATGATAATAGTTCTCCAACACTTCCACTACCAACAAAAAATCGTTATAAAATGCCTAGGAAAAAAAATAAAAATCTTATCAAGGAAACTAAACCTCAAGACTCGGAAAATATTGAACCCGTGATGAATTATAAAACAGAAGATACTGATCCGGTAGCTAAACTTTTTAAAATTCAAGCAACAAAAAAAGAAAAGGAACCGTTATATGTTCTTAAGGAAGATATCATACATACAAATCGCAAAAAAGAATTTATTTTTGAAGTAAGAATTTACTCAGAAAAGAAATTTAAAGCATAATTATAAATTAATTACTTATTGGTAAATTTTAGGTTTCAGTTGGACAGAATTCCGCATTGGGTAAAGGACCTAATAAAAAAGATGCTAAACGTAATGCAGCGGAAAACCTATTGGTGGAAATGGGTTATGAGAGTGAACTTAAAAGACGTTCTATTAAAAATAACGATTTACCTTTGGTAAATTCTAATGTTATATTTATTTAAATTGTATAATATAAGTATTAAATAATTAATTAATTTACTTTTAGGCAAGTAATGAAAACAAAGCAAATATTGAAAGCCCGCGAAAAAATGGACGTCAAATTGCTCCTGGTGTTTTACTTGTATCCCCTGATACATCAATATCAAATAAACCTAGTCAAGGAAATGATGGAGTTCCTCTGGTGTCAGTCGCTAGTAATATGGCCAATGATTTTTCAGTCATTAATTTCCAGCCTACTCAACAATTGGATTATTTTTCACAAATGTTAGGTTTTAAAGTGCAGTACTCAGAGTTCCCAAAGGTATTTAATTACAATTTTAATTAATTTTAATCTTAAGATAGTAGAATATAGCCATTAGCTTTGACAGTGG